>DWPP01000040.1:0-16936 GCA_018251735.1 Eantis mithridates tamenund
AACCAAACCCGACGAGTGCAGTTTGAACACTAAATTTATTTTCCATAAAAATGAAATTGCTTAGCTACTAAAAATGATTGTGTGTCGCACACGCATACGATACTCGTACATACATACACAATGTAAGTGCGGTAGCTCTTACATCCTGCCCACTCAAAGACAAAGGCAGAAGCCTAAAGACAGAGAGACATTACATTAATTGAAAATAAACTAAAAGATTAAGTATTCATTGTCAATTCTAATCAATAATGAGTACGAGTATGTATAGTGTGGATCTACGTTTAGACAAAACCAAATGATCTTAAGTTTAAATGTTATAACGTGATTTTACATGAGTTTACAAGGTGATAGCATTGTTTGTTGTCTTAAAACCTAAACCTATTTAACAATTCTTGTCCGTATTTATCGCTATCACTCACTTTAATCAACAACCTTTTATTTTCACACTCACTCACTCACTGTCAATTTTCGGTATTTCAAGTATTACCGATCGCGATGCTGCCACAGGTGTGGTCAAGGTAGATTTGTCTATATTACGAAAGCCTTTACACTTCTCTCTCTCTGATTCGAACTCATTTTTAGTAACATTTTGAGTAGTCGATCGGAAAGCAACATTAGCGCTGTTAATGAGGAGAGCTCCTCGTCTCCTTTTCCGCAATCTCAAAATGGCGAACGTTGTCCCAGCTACCAAAATGATCACTAAAATAGTGTACAGAACTGTGTACTGATGAATGTCGTGTGTGCTCAAAGAGGTCATGGATCCTTGCTGTTGCTGTATGTTATCTAATTGATCTCGCAGTCTGTTCCACTGATCAGTGTGATTCTCAGGTAAATAGTTGACAAATGTAGAATTGACTATTTCATTAAGAATAGAACTCACAGGAGTTTGAATTTCAGTTAGTACGTGGACTTGACTGAGAAAATTATTATTATGGCCATAAATAGACAGTTCATTGCTCTTCAGCGTACAACCTTGACCTAGGTCTATTATACCATTTCCTGTCAATGATATTTGTTGTATTCCATCTGGGCAGAATAGGCGCACTAAGCATGTCTCGCAACACGAGAACAACCACCTGTTACTGGTATGCAACATGACCCACCGCTCTGCGCAAGCGGACCTCGTTGTCATACACATTGTTTTATTGTTAATTTTTATATTACAAACTTGACTACTTATTTTTAATTCATAGAGGGGCTTGTCAATAATACATAATAATTTACGTACAGACGTATGTATGCATGACTGTAAGTCAGTTTCGTCAAGAAAAATCAATAATTGTTTTTGTAGATTAAAAGCTAAATATGGAAAATTTGTAGCAACATAATAATTACTATGGGGTAAACTCAACACCTTATCTAACTCAAACGATTCTTTACGTACTAGGGGTATTTTAATTTCTACTATTAAAAACTGACTACCAACCCGGGCCCTAACCTTCATGAGCTTGTACAGCTCGCTAAGACTTTGTTTGTCTACCGGTAGAGTTAAGTCGCCTTGCAAGTGACTCGATATAACACTAGCTTGGTCCATTAACTGCTCGGGTGGCAGCAAGTGCACGTCAATGTGACCTTGCGAGATGTCTGTAATTGTATTAATTATTGTATCTTGTAAACGTCTTATACTAGAAATAATTATATTTGCACTAAAAAACGATGATAGGATATTTAGCTCGTTACGAAATTCCGACTGCACGTTGTTCACAGTGGAAGTTAAATCACGTAAATGTTTATCAATCAAATTGAACTGCTTGTTCATAATTTCTTCATTCCTACGCATTATGTTATACTGGCCTTCAATAACGGAAGTTTGGTTTCGCAGTAAAGCCTGAAGATGATTTTGGAATAGTGATATTTTCTCAATATCCTTCTCATACTTCCTTGCAAAACGCTCATCCAGTACACCAAATAAAGTGTTAGCTATATAACCTATACCGTTTATCAACCCTCTTTTCTTTCTTCTTCCGACCTGATTCCTAATAATGCTATTGTAATGTTCAATTTCGGTTAATTCATGCTGTAACTGAAATAAAATACTATTGTATTGAGATGAGATATTTGATGCATAAGTTTGTTTTTCTAAATGTGAAACGTATTGATGTATATTATTTAATCCCATCCAGTATGTGGTCATATTATGATAAACAATAAGTTTCCACTCATCCCTAATGAGTTGTAAGTCAGACACCCTATCAAAATAAAAACTCTGACTGCTGTTAAAAAGAGACACATTATAACCAGATTGTACTGGAGATATAATAAACGAAAACAAAAGTAAAATCATAGTACAAAAATTGGTTAACAGTTTGGGGCGATTATGGCGTCTCGGAGACGCGATGTCACCACTAGTATCTGACACTCTGTTTTCATCACGTTGAATTGGTTCCACTTTACTAACGTTAGACTGTTCAAGGTCTTTAACAGGCAAAATAGAGAGTTTCAGTACCGGTCTCTTAATTTCGCCATTCTTAGTTCTTAATGTAACCACGCGAACATATCCGTCCTTGCCAGGGTGTACTGCCGTTACTCTACCCAAGGCCCATTTTCCAGGAGGAAGGTTGTCTTCTTTGACAACTACGATATCATCTACTTCTACATTTTTGTGGGGGGAGTGCCATTTAGACCTTATTTGCAACTGATGTAAGTAATCCGACGACCAACACTTCCATATTTGTTTAGTCATGGCCTGAATTAATTGCCACCTGGTCGTTAAGTTAATGTAGTGCGGCTCCGTAAGAGGACGAGAAACAAGAGCTCCCCCTATAAGAAAATGACCTGGCGTTAGATACATATCGTCTGGACTTTCAGTTAATGCAATCAATGGTCGCGAGTTAAGGCAAGCCTCGATCTGGTGTAGTAACGTAATAAACTCTTCATAAGTGAGTTTTTGTTCACCTACGACTCTACGAAGATGGTATTTCAAACGTTTGACGGCTGCCTCCCAGAGTCCACCTGCCGAAGGGTATGCTGGTGCGTTAAAAACCCATTGAATGTTATAGTCCCTAACCTTAGAGAAGAATGTATTATTAAGTGTCTGAAATATTTCCTTATACTCCTTTTTAAGAAGTCTATTAGCACCCACAAAGTTCGTGCCATTGTCACTATATATGTGACTTGGTGTTCCTCTACGGGCGCAGAAGCGACGAAGTGCGGCCAAGAATCCTGGAGTACTAAGGTCCGACACTAGTTCTAAATGGACGGCCTTGGTTGCTAAGCACACAAAAACCGCTACGTAACCCTTGAGGGTTTTCACCCCACGGCCCTTATTTGCCTTTATATCAAAATGACCTGTAAAATCGACACCTGTATGTGTAAACGGGCGCGACGGAGTGACGCGAGGCTCGGGCAAGTCTGCCATTATCTGAGAAATATTTCTGCCATTAAACCTTCTACATTTTACACACTTTCGCAGTTCTCTTTTAACCGTACGAAGTCCACTAATTATCCAAAATTTCTCCCTTATGTATGACAAAGTTAGGTTGGGTCCGCCATGCAACATGATTAAATGTGCCTGTTGAATAAGCAATTCAGTCAAACGACCATGACTGGGAATAACAATTGGATGTTTGGATGTCTGTCGTAAGAAAGAATTGTTAAGGCGTCCACCTACTCTTAATAAACCATCTTTTTTGTCAATAAAAGGGTTAAGGCATAACAATTTACTAGTCCTTTGTATAAATTCTCCCCTATTTAATCTATAAATTTCCTCCCTAAATTCAATGTTTTGTACAGTTTTAATAATTAAATTATAACAATTATTTATTTCGCTTAGTGATAAGTAATTACGGTGTAATGTGTTTCGTTTGTCACGAATCCACCGGATGTAACGTGAGAACCAGCCTACTATTGTTACCACGCGCTTCATTGAATTGCATTCATTTAATAATTTTATTATGAATGAATTATTGTCACCTAAAGTAACGTTTACACTAGCGCTTTTTAATTCAACACTAGGAGTTACGTATTTTTTACTACATGTAATGTTAAAATTAGAGTTTATCAACCACTCTGGGCCTTCCCACCAAAGAGAATGTTTAACTAGTTGACTTACAGTCAGTCCTCTAGTTGCACAATCTGCTGCGTTGTGCTCTGTACTGACATGATGCCAACATGACTGCGGAACAGCAGCTACAATTTGCTGTACTCTGTTGGAAACGAATTGTTTCCATCGATTCCTATCGCCGTGAATCCATCCGAGTACTACCATGGAATCGGTCCACGCATATACTTTAATATTGTTGTTTGAGTAAATATCTAAAACTTGTTTAATTAATCGCGATAAAAGAAGAGCACCACACAATTCAAGCCTTGGCAACGTTTGTTTATTTTTTAATGGTGCTAATTTAGTTTTTGCCGTTAACAACTTCGATGTACACGCACCTTTATCTCTAGTGACTATGTACAAACAACACGCGTAAGCCCTTTCCGAAGCGTCACAAAATCCGTGTAATATGTAATTTTTATTGTTACCTAAATACCGAGGTACGCTAATTTCGTTTAAATTTTGAAAGTCTAATTTTAACTGCTTCCATTCTTCTTTTACAGAATCTGCAAGTAAATCATCCCAAGAACAATTTTTATCAGACCATGTTTTTTGAAATAATAATTTAGCTCTTATAGTCAACGGTGATAACCACCCTAACGGATCAAAGATTTTAGAAATATGAGATAGTAATAACCTTTTCGTTAACAACGCATCGTCACTAGTATTATCAAACTTATTCTGAAAAGTAAAGGTATCAGTTGTAGGGTTCCAACTAATGCCTAGCATTTTCCTAGAATTTAAACATTTAAAATTCAAAGGCATATCAACCTGTTTGGACGATAGACCTACTAAAAGTTCCGGCGCGTTACTTGACCATTTCCGTATGTTCATACCTGCTCCATGTAAAATACTAATAATTTCAGATCGCAACTGCATTGCGTCCTCAATGGTCTCTCTCCCCTCCAGAAGATCATCCATGTAAAAGGAGTTCTTCAAGGCCTCCGCTGCCAAGGGGAATTTGCTAGCATCATCGATAGCTAGCTGTCTTAGCGTTCGCATAGCAAGGTATGGAGCCGCCTTGGTTCCGTACGTAACGGTAGTTAACTGGTAGTCTACCAGTTCGTTCTGAGGTGACGTTCTCCATACTATTCGCTGTAGATGCTGGTCACGTTCTCTGACACGAATCTGTCGGAACATTTTTTCTATGTCCGCAGTAAGAACATACCTGTGCTGGCGCCAGCCGATAATGAGCCTTTGGAGGTCGTGCTGGAGATTGGGACCACGTTCCATTAGGTCATTAAGGCTATAACCTGATGACGTCTTGGAAGAGGCGTTAAATACCGTACGCAACTTAGTAGTCGTAGAATCAAATTTCAATACACCGTGATGAGGGAGATAACAAGAGGTCATGTCGTAATCAATTACACGCCTCATATGACCCATAGTTTCGTAATCTATCATAAACTTAATATAACTATCACTAAAATCATTATTTTTGCTCATTTTACTTTCGAGGTTTCGAAACTGCGCTACAGCCTTTGATTTTGATAAACCAAGCTTTTGTTCATAATCAGGTTTCATCGGAAGTGCTACCTGATACCTACCATCCGATAATCGTGATGTAGTAGATGTGTACAAATCTTCGCAGTATTGTTCATCTACGGTTAAAATAGGAGCGGTGTCGTTAATCTCCTCTAACTCCCAGTATTGAGATAAGTCAGATAAATTATTTAAAACAACGTGACAATTAAATGTTCTAACATTCCCCGACAGAATCCAGCCTAATTTAGTTTGTTGAGCGATAGGTGCCATGTTTGGACCTTTAATAAGACCACTCATTATAATTTCAGAATAAACACTGGCATCTAACAATATATCAATTTGCCGCGATACGTTATATTGCGGGTCAGCTAACTGAATATGTTGCAGGTGTGACCATGCCTGTTTATTAAATGTCATGTTAGGTAAATTATTGTTAATAATGTTTGTTATAACTAAAGCTTGCGTCCTGAATACAAAATCATCATGTATAGATTGACACTCGAGTGAAACAATTCCCTTACTCTGCCTCATACCGTTACCTACTCCCGATACAGTACCGAGATAACGTTGTCTCGGAAGGCCTAACATCTGAACCGCGCGTTCTGAAATTAAGGATATTTGCGACCCTTGATCAAGCAGGGCTCGTAAGAGAATATATGTACCATCTACTGACTTTACCCGAATCGACAAGGTTGTTAATAATATTTCCTCGTCGTCGGTAGCCACGTGATTCACCGCGTGCTGGTTAGCAGCAATATACGCCGAAGACGTACCGGCATTATGTTCAGGTGAGCCCGAGGCACATTGCATTGTTTTGAATATACCTACTTTATTAGCGTTCGGTAAACTTAATTGCGATGATTCAGAAATAAATGCCTCGTGCAGAATCGTATGATGGTTCCGTTGACAATACTTACACGTTTTAGTAGAAGTGCATTGTTTATCATTGTGTTTGTATAAGCAACACTGACATATTTGAGCCTTCCTTATGATTTCTAATTTCGCATCGGAAGGTAATTTATTAAATTTATTGCATTTAAACAAAACGTGACGCTGTTTACAATACGGACAATTCCACGAGTTATACGTTGCTGAACTTACAAATTCCCGTTTGAAATTATTATTTGAATTTAGGTATGGATTACGATTAGGTTTAAAATTACTATATTTAAGTTGATTGTTAGTAATAGATTTATTGAAGACAGGTGTTGAGTTTCTATCCCCTTTATGCAAAGGTTCAAGAGCTGTAAACTTGCTCTCTAAAAACTTTAGAAGTTCACTAAGGGAAGGCAAGTCACGTGGGGACTTGCGTGACTCCTTATAGTCCGCGAATGTAAGCGGATCTAATTTTTTTGATATTAGATGGACTAATAGAGGGTCCCAAGTAGAAGTATCCACTCCTAAATTTTGGATAGCATGAATGCACTCCATGGAAGTGTCATACAATCTTTTAATTTCACTAGCCGTTTGCTTATGTATAACAGGTTGTGTTAAAAATATGTCAATATGTTTCGTAAACAACATTTGAGGGTTATTATACCTATGTACTAGCAGCTCCCACGCGGAATCGTAATTATCCGCGGAAATGTGTAGGTGCTGGACAAGGCGTTCGGCTTCGCCTTTAAGCTTACCCTTCAAATGCTGCATCTTCTGACTTTTAGTCAGAAGGTTGTTGTTGTGAATACCTTCACAAAAAAGGTCATAAAAAGTAGGCCATTGAGTGTACCTACCAGTAAAAACAGGGATGTCCAACTGTGGCGTGGACTGCTGTAAGTGCGCCGTAGAAGCTAACTTAAGATTTAATGCCCTTTTAATAGACCTATAGGTACTTTCGTACACAGCAAATTCCTCTTCATATTGAGTATCAGATCCTTGAAGCAGATTATCTATCTGAAGGTGCAAAGAGTCTATGGCTTTCCACCTACACTGTAAATTATTGAGCTCATCTTGTAACTCCCACTTATCATTTATCTGCTCTACCTGCAGACTTGTTGTAAGTCGCTTAAAGGCACGAAAGTTAGTCCGTTGCAAAGATAGCAACTCAGCTGCTTGGTCTGTGCGTCTCGGTGAGACATGAGGCTGTACAGGATTATGTGAAAGGCCAGAATCAAGTGTACTAGGAGTACGCTGAGATGGACCAGCTTGGTTCTCATCTCTGGGTTCCAAGGCCGATGTAGAAGAAGACGAAGCTATTTTAAAACGAACAGCTTCGTAGTATGTTTTTGCCTGTTCGAATTGATCATCTCCAAAGTAAGGATGTGCTAAATCGCGATAACCTGCCAACTTGTCATCACATGACTTAAATTCGGCCCAAAGTCTATCGAGCCGATTTAGTCGATCTTCAAGATAGTCACGAGTCTTCCGACTAGCGGAATCCTTGTTAAAATTACGCTCGAGCTGCTTAATAGAGTCAAGAATGTCAGCCTGGCGTTGAATAAGCTTATCCATCTCGATGAAATTGGTAAAATAGAAAAACCTTACTTGATAACAGGATACTTATCAGGAAGCTTCGAGCCCTTCAGCCCGACAGAAGAAACACCAGAGTTATGTTATAACTCACAGTGTACAATGTATAATCACAGTCTTGTGCACTCACTTAACAGTTTAAGCTCACAGTCTGATGTAACAGGAGTCCACGACACGGAAGTGTTTCCTTAGATATACCGAAAACCGTTATTTTCGTGAATATTTATGAGCCGTTTGCTCAGTCTTCGAAAACCGAAACCGTAAGTTTCTACGAGTCTTCGAAGGTCCCAAAAATACTTTTACTCGAAGGACCAAAAGAACTGTAGGGGTTACAGTTCTAGTAAGGGTGAGGAATCGTAAATAACCAAACCCGACGAGTGCAGTTTGAACACTAAATTTATTTTCCATAAAAATGAAATTGCTTAGCTACTAAAAATGATTACACACGCATACGATACTCGTACATACATACACAATGTAAGTGCGGTAGCTCTTACATATACATATATAGAAAACTAGCTAATCCGGCAAACGTAATTTTGGCATATAAAGTATTTGTACAACCGAAAGTAGAAAATTATTGAAGTACTAATATCGCTAAAAAATTGTCCAAGAAATAAAAAGTGTTTTTAGGTAAGACTACCTAAGGGTAGTTAAAAAAAAATTCACTCTTAACTGATAAGTCACTTAGGAGTATGGAAAATAGATTCTAGGAGTTACCGAATAGACACATAACATTTCATAAGAATCGGTGAAATCATTACCGAGGAGAACCTATGGTAACTAATACTGTGGACACAAGTATTTTATACATAAGAGATATCCAAACTTCTCTTACAGTCACGTGCAATTAAAAGTAAACTCTGGCAGAATTTCAAAAATGTCCACTCTGAAAAATTCAAATAATATTTACTTTATACTGATTAACTCTGGTGGTTATATAGTATGAATTGCTATTTGTTTTTGAAATTTTAGAGAATGGACATTTATTTAAAAATCTGCCCGTGTTTACTTTTCATTAGATTAGCTCTACAAGCTTGAGTTGCCTCCACGACAAAAGTCGATAGCAATATTCGAATGTATCTGTTTAGAATCCCCCGAAACTTGCTTCTCTGTCAACGGCTTTTTTCGATATTATTAGGACGCAGTTGTCATTTCTTTGCCAATTTTACACTTGCGCTTTATTTAAACTATTGTTTTTACATTCAAGTTTGAAGCAAATAATGCCAATTTGAAAGTGAATACTATTTTATTTATAAAGATTATTACAAAGTTATGTGACGTTCTTATTCATATTGTAACCTCCTTTTATTACTGATTCAATAGTTTTTGTCCCTATTTGAAAATTTGATAAAATGCTGTTACGTGAATGAAATTTGAACCAAACGACATTTTATTTCACTTTGTCTCACAATGTTTGATATTAAATTCGTATAAGTTATAAATGTGAATTGTAAAAAAATGTGTATCTGTGAATGTCTGTTTTTATTAATACTATGAATTGTAACAATACACCTTCGTTCACCGTTTTGAACAGTTAACAAATACATTAGTACATTGATACATACATTTGTATAATTATACATAAATTTGTACATGGGTTTAATCTGTAATATTTTATTAAATCCAGCCACAAAGCTAGTATTAGTCTCTTGGGAAACATAGGTAAAGACACCGGCGTTCTGTATCTACTCACGTTTGATTACCACCGTTTACCGACGTCGGCAACGCTCGCAAACGTTACTAAATAAAACTAAAACGAACCAGTGGACACAAGGGCGCACTGAGAACTGCGATAGCGATGTCGTTATTCGTATATCCAAGCTATCTGGACCAAAATGAGACAACGTTCGACGATATTTTAACAATTTTTTTTATATTAAGTTCGAGGCGTATTTATTACGTACTAAACGAAGCTTAAACTAATCTTCTTTCAATTCTTTTAGAGTATCTTTTAGAATAATGTTACCGTAAGTATTCGTTATTATGTTGTTATTAGTAAATGAATACATTTATTTTTAAAATAAATGACGACCCCGTCGGCCTAGCGGTTACAATACGTTCGATTCCCCGCGGAACAGAAATTTGAATGTTGAGTTTCAATTTATTTTTCTAGTATAAGTGTTTGTACTGTTGTTTTTGTGTGTGTCCATAGCACACAAGACGCAGGGTATCCCCGGATGGGACTATGAGTGCGAATCGTTTTTAATATAATATGTTAAAAACATATACCGTACAAATTTTAACAATTTATTTAATCATACTATGTAGATTTACAATTTTAAACATCGTATAGAATTTAATATAATCCTATCTATGACTTCCTGCTATTATATTTAAATGTTATAAAAAGAAATTCCACAAATATCGTAAAACATGGTGAATCTTGCATGTGTTTAACTTTCACTGCGCTTCTCGGCAGGTTTATGGGTCTTTTGCGACAGGTGGCGCTTTAAATTTTACTCCAACAGCAGCGTAATAGGTTCATATAAGCTGATTTATATGGATTTTTATTTAGCCTTAATTTATTAAAACAATTTCCACACTACGCCGGCGTGCATGTAAGAAGAGAGTGATGAATGTGGAAGAAGCACGGCAGTTCTGTTAGGATAGAGATATTTGGCACTCCCTTACAGGGTAGGCACTCTCTGCCTACCCCGTAATGGAGTGCCGAGATCGGCGTGAAGTTATATATGTACGTGTTTTAAAAGGGCGCAACAAATGCGCTATTAGAACAATACTCCTATATAGTGAAAAATTTACTATAATTATACAACCAATTTGTAGATTTTCATTTGTACTAGTAAAGCTCTGTGGTTTCGCTCGACTATGAAACAGTATAAAGAATAGCCTTACTCATGTCTGTAGGTATAAGAAACAAAATATTTTTTTAAATCCAACTTCTGCAGATTTCAGCGCGTTCAAACAGACAAAAAATATGTTATTAGTTTTTAAATCCACTAAACCCGCAAATAGTGTGGGCCACCTAATGGAGAGTGATTACCATCACCTATTAACATGAGCAACAACAGTAGAGTCGTCAATGCGTTGCCGGCTTGTAAGGAGAGGTCTTTTAGGGCTTTGTTTGATAAACCCCATATCGTAGTCTAACGGAAATGCCTCGGATGGAAAATCATTCTATAATTTACATGTGCGCGAAAAAACTGACCGGTTAAATCGGTTAAGGTTATCAATAAAATACTTTATTACAATATGTCACTATACATTGAATTATATATTCAGTATATAGATACCCATAGAAGTTTTCTTAACGAGGTAAAAGAAACTACTTATCGGTGCAACTGAAACGGGTATGGATTCGGTTGCGGAAGTTTCCGCAGTATCTTTCCCGAACTTACATGTCTCGCCTACAATTCTTTATCACCGCTCCGAACAACTTGTGCTTGGAGATTCAAACTCTGGTAACTACTAATGTGATTAAAATTCCTCATTTTCCTAACTGAGTTTGCTAACTTCTCCGTGATAGGAGCGAATGTGTTTGTAAATTTGATTTGTTTAAATATTTCGATCCGATTTATTGCATACTTACTACAGTTATTTACCTCTTAGAGAATAAACAAGTTTATGAACAGGATATGGACAAGGCCAGAAACAAGTTAATGCACTGAGCAGTGAGCATGTGTTGACAATGACAATGATGAGGAAAATATTGATTAATGATCAATATCTGTCATCATTATTGCATTGGCCCTTTAAGCTTAAAATACACTAACCTAGTTCAATCTGTCCAAATATAAGCTTTAAAAAATCGTAAAACAGGGCGTTTTACAATATTTTTCATCACATATTTTGTTGTCTTTACATGTTTTCCGTCTCCAATACGACAATATATAATAAAATGATAAATTAAATAGGTTGCATCCATACAAAAATACATCAAACTAAAAATAAGATATATTTTTAGTTTGATGTATTTTTATTTCGGATTTCTTTCGTATAATCTACTAAGCGTATGATATTACTATCACGATCATCGCAGAATAAACTACTGGATATCGGTCTTACTCTACATCAAATAATTCAAAATGTCACACAAGTAGCAAAGAACTAGCATAAAGAGTAACAAATTGACCGCACGTGACCGTTGCTATAAAATATTTCTGGTTTTATTTTCTTTCAGTCGTTTTCTCTTGAATATGCAATATAATTTTGAAAAACCAAAATAATCCTTTTATAAATTGATTGTCACGCTGCCATTTCTGAATGATCCCATTCAATCATTCTTCGGATTTACGAACGAATTTGAATTTTAAATCAACAGTTTTTGTAGAGTCTACAGTTCAGAACTCTATTTATTGTTATATAGTTCAGAACAGAAATAAAGTTGTTTAACTTCTAAATAGTCGAGTTTTTATCAGATCGTATACCTAACTATTTATTCCATTACGCTACTCTAATTCAATTACAATTTTTAGACAAACAACAAACAGAAAACTCTACCGGTTAGAATCGTGTATATGAATTCTACGGTCATAAGAATTCCCTGTAAGCGAAATACTAGTACGAAATTCTAATTCTACGCATTCCCAGAAATATCCATCAGTTACCAAATAGATATAAGTTGCCTGCCGCGCTCCGGGCGCTGCGACCGGATCCACACGACCGGGTCACGAATATGAATAATTTTCCAATCTCAACGTTTATTCACTCCTTTGTCTGCCATTTTTGGCCCAGAGACAATTTTATGACGAATCGTAAACGCCTATTTTACACATTTTTTGCACTCTATAACCTGTTATATAATATTTTGATAACCCATAAAGTTGAGTGGTATGGTAATTTTGTTTTTCGTTCCTTAAGTACATATAGTAAGTATATGAGTGCAGTAATCATCCACAATCAATGAACACTACTGTTGGTAGAGACTGTTGCATTAAATGCATATTTTCCATCCCATTCAACTCAAATCTTACTCTAAGCGAAGGTTTTGTCTTCTCCAGTGTCAAAATCGTTAATGTCTATTTTGGTTAGAGCACTTAAATAAGTGATTGAATAATTTACACAACTGTATACAATCATGCAAATAAGTGATTATGCAATAAAGCATTTTTGTCTGTCTTTCTTAATAAAAAAATATATTACACATATCTTCACGCCAGGTCCCTTACGGTGTAGGCAGAGAGCACAAAAAAACACTTTTTATATTTTTTTATTATTATATTTATAATTTCATTATTTACATTTATAAATAAATAAATAACGATTCACAATCACAGTAGGATACCCTGTGTCGTGGGCGCCATGAACACATACAAAGACAACAACACAAACACCCACACCAGAAACAGAAATTTACTCTCATACAAATTTCTGCTGCGCTAGGGATCAAACCCAGGGCTCTTCGATCGTCAATCAGGAGTTTTAACCACTACGCCACGCCAGATGTACATAGGAATAAAAATAAACATCGGATAAAATCGCAATTAAATCCAAAACTCGTAAACGTATTGAGACGTATCATCTGAAACAATTTCCAAATATCATTCGGTAATTATATCGTTAATGAACATTACTATGTCATGTCATGTTCATAACATATCAAGTAGCAGTCAAGTCTCAACAATATCGATTTCCGATTGCTGTTTGATTATGTCGAGCTTAATAACTATTGTAACACAAACTTGTTGGGAAGGTGTTAAACATGTTCCATTATCCTAACATGAAATTACTCCTGGAACAATGAAGTCTGATACATGTACTCGTATTGTGTGGATTCGGAACTTTCTTGATTGTGGTTGAGTTACGAGACATCAGTCGAACGGGGCTATAGAATGAGATGGTATAGCATAATCTCATGAACTTCGTCAAAATATATATTTTAAATTAATTACGTTATAGATTAACTATTCTCGAAGTTATCTTTCTATATCAGTAAGTGCTTTACTTTTCCACTGCTACTCAAATGATTTAGTTGTAGTCTACATTAGCAATTTTTTTCCTGAATGTCTAACGTATAGTGCCGTATTAGACAACTATTTATAAATAACTTCCTTATTACATCGCTAATCTATATATAAAGCAGAAACCTTATGTCTTTTTACGACAATTACGCGAATTCGGATTGCTTTTGGATTATTTCGAGTTCAATAACGTCTCTAATATAAACTCCTTCCAAGGTGTTAAACATTTTCCATTATTCTAACATGAAATTACTTCGCGAACAATGACGTCTGATACATGTAGAGTTACTCATTGTGGGAATTGAGAACTTTCTTCATTGCGGCTGAGTTACGAGATAGCAATCGAACGAGGCTATATAATAAGATACTTAGTATACTAATCTATCAAACTAAACGAAGTATGAGTGTTAAAAAAATTTTTTTTTTTAATATTATTCTTCTCCTTTTACTCTATTCTTCAAGAATAAATAATTAGATGGTCAACGCCTTTGTAAATGGTTTTACTATATGGATTTTTTTTTATTTCTTAAGATCTATTCGGACTAGATCCGAAATCAGTTATTAATTTCAAATAACAATAAAAGCAAACAATCAAACTATGGAATAGTTCATATTATCTCAAGAGAATAACATTCAGTAAGTAGTAAATATTTGGATTCATGTACGTGTCATTTCAGTTCTTGTGTTAATATAGATTTGAGACAACAATTAAATGCAATTTTATACATAAATAATATAAAGAATTAAACTAATAAATGTATATTAAGTCTAGATGGACAATATATAAATGGAGGGTCTCATTTCTACAGATGACGTTATTCATCAGGTAGAACGTTGAAAAGTAGCCACTTTACTACTCCAATAAATTTTGCTAAGTTGCGTCCTAAAAGAGATAGGACGTCATTTTTCGTCGGTTCCATTAGTGAACATCGGTCAGCTGAGACGGATGCGCGGTTCACACAAACATAAACAAACTAATGGCGTCCGAACAGTGACAAAGAACTTCCCATCCCAACCGGACCCCTGAATCAATGTTCCGATCAATACGGATATCTATACACGAATACACACCAGTTCCATCCCTTCTACGGCGCGCTACGTTTAATATCCCTTTCACATATCCAGTATCAGTACTACACAACGTGCCATCCGTCTTTGAGCTATGCAACGTCCATACATCTTTGGATATTCCGATGCATATTGAGCACCTCCGCTGATTAAAGTGAGAATATGATACCTTTGTCCGAACATGTACCTTCAGCTTTGCGTCTCAAGCCTGTCCTGTATTCAGGCTTTGCGTGCAGATACTAGACGCGATTAAGGTTTAGGTGATTAATTATTATGGACGCAATCTACAAAGTGATGTATACGTCGTTTGTAGAGTTGTATCAAATGAACAAATGGCAAGTTTCGGTCCAGCGGACGTAGCCGAAGGCGCCGCGACGCTTTCACATCGTACCTATTAACTGAAACGGTCCCAGCCTGCGGGTATGCTCTGACCAAAAATAAAATGCTTTGAACGCTGGTCATCTATTATGCAAATATAATTTAGTTAGGGATGAATAGACTAAGGCTCCTTTATTTTTATAATTCCAATCGAAATCTCAATTTGTCAGTAGACATTTTTCAACAGATATTTATAGTACATGTTAGTCTCTCAATACTTTTAATGTTACAACCAATAGTTTTTTTTTCTTCATGATTTCAGACAAAGTTCATTAATCTAAAATAGTTCAAACAATTCTATTGTTAAATAATCTTTGATAATGAATATTCTCGTTGAAATTTTGGCAAATATCATATTTGTTGTACGGTATATTTGCGTAAACTATGTTCTTTGTTTGACTAGGCCAGTCTAAATTAATATCGGATGTTGAAAATTAATAGCAATGAAATTGTGTTCGGAAATTGCTGATATCGAAATATTAGTAACCGCGTTCACCGCACGCTGCCTGATTGACCAATTTATTACTATTTCAAAAGCTTCGCTTCCACGTAACATGATATTTTTGCATAATGAACTCGCAAGTAAATGTAATAATAAATCGAGTAAACACTAACCGAGTCGAAAATTATACAAATTCGGGTAAATTATTTAGTTATTAACTTATTACGTTGCGTATTATGTCAAATAATAAAGAGACGATGGAAAAGAAAAAAATATTTTATTAATTTTTCAAACTTTTATTTATTACTTAGTGACATCAAAATAACTGAATTTTTAACCAGTTCACCCCAATGGATTAAACTGAAATTTGCGTACACGTTTAGTTTCGATAGTGGACGCCACAAAATGGCGAACCAATTTTAATTTTTTATGCACCTAGTGGATATCAAAAAAGAGGAAGAGTTAAAAAAAATACTAAAATTAAAATGACGTCATTCATAAATATCCAAAAGCTTAGCTTAAAAAGTAATTTATTTTACCTTTTATTAAATTGAGACACAAGCATGAAACAAAGAGATATTAAATCATAATCGGTTACAGATGAGTTGCTACTTTGGTCTTTCGGTTTACCACACAAGATCCAAGCACAAGATGTTGCCATCCTAGACGACCATAGTAACAAGACTCATATTTCTGTTACTTAATGAATTTATTTATATAGAAACCCCAGCAGCTATTTTATCGTCAGATAGGAATCTTTTTAAGTCATTTGCTTAAAGGAACTGGGAGCTCGGATATGCCTACAAATACGTCCCAAAAATTACATTAGGGTCGCTATCATACTGCGCGGGTCGGTTACAAATCTACAAAGTGCCCCTCCGACAAATCGTTCTCATTTGTCAACGAGATTTTTTCGCCGGTGCACGAACACATGCCCCACCATTCATCTCATACAACTCCTAAGTGAGATGTAGGTACATACATCAGGCTATACACTAAGAAAGCACAAGAACCAATGTTTAATAAAATATGAATATGTATGTACATATGTAAATATTTTGGTTCAGCACTCTTGCAGTATTTTGCCATAATGTGACTTTTATAACATTTATAATAAACTAAAACATTTAATCA
>DWPP01000041.1:0-16821 GCA_018251735.1 Eantis mithridates tamenund
CCCCCCCTACACATCAAAAAAATAAAATTGCGTCCTCTAAGAAACGCAACCCCAAATGTAACTTTTCAATGGACTATCCAGCTCACCATTAATTTTCATATCATTTGACAGCCCTAGCACCAATGTATGTCATTTTGTTTACTTCATAAGCGCCATCTACGGATACGAATAAATTTCGACTTAAAATTGTTTATAGTTTTAGTACGAGCGCACCAATACATACTTCCATCACTATTAATACTTGCTCGTACAGTTTGATTAAATAATATTTGCGATATGATATAAAGGAAAACTTCTTAAATTTTTATTTTTCATTTCATACACGATGACTGATTCATTGTAACTAAGCTCAATTAAAGCACTTTACATTTTTTTGGTTTGCTTTGAGGTTATTTTTAAATTGTCACTGTCCATTTCTGGGCTTTAGGCAAATGCTATGGTTATAATGTACAGTACTGGACATTCGATAGTGCTTGTAAGACAGCAATAAATGTCAATGGCTTGGAAGTTACTTGAATGATTACATAATTATTATAGATTAACAAAACCTGAAGAAAATATAAAACCTACAACAAATATAAACTTGTGTGTTTGTAAACCTGCGTACATATAAGGAACATTCAAATTATCCAAATGACATCTATCAAATATAGAATTTAAGTTTATTTTTTTTCTTTTTTGCAGAGCCGGAGCGGGCGCAAACGGCATATTCTCAAGAAGACTGGACTTCTCAACATTCAACCTCCTGCCCAAACACAAAGTCAACTCATATCAGATTAAGGTAAGTTAAGGAGCTAAGTACCATTTTAGTAGTTAGAGGCAGTTAGTTTAGCTGCAGTCGGTCGTTTGGCCATATGTGGAGTAGCTAAAAAGTATTAAGATACGATCAAGTATCAATTAAACGTGAAACTTTTAAGTAAATGGAATTTATCCAACGAATACGATGGTATTTTGGAGTTCGCTTTAACATTGCAGAAATGGATGATAAAATACAACGAGACCAAATTTTACGCTATTTCAAAATAGTAACCGAACTGATGGAAACACTTTATGTGGCTAATTAGATCATAAAACTATCACGAATACCTACTAAATATTTCAATATACAATAGATGGTTCAAAATAATAATAAAGAAACCTATTAAGCCAAAAAAGCGAAATATGTTTTTATTTACCATTTTTATTACTAGTTGCTGGAATATGTAAAACTGAAAATTTTAAGTTAAATCTAATGAATTGTCTCGGAATTTATGCATTTTCTTTATTTATTGCTAACCAAATTCCTATGTGACTACCTATTGTTTGTTAATTTCACAGCTATTTTCTAACTTAAAATCCAACGTCTTTAAATAAAATTTCCGTTGTACAAACTTATCAAAATGTTACTATGTTGTTAATTAACAGTGGAAATAAAAATCTTAGAAATATTTTGATTATATCATATTGTTATTATGTTTACAAACGAATATAAAACGGGAGGTAAATGTTTGTTGAATTCGTATTAAATTTTCAAATAAAATTATCGCCTCAGATATATAAAGTAAACATGACGTAAGTTAGAGAAAATGTGTGAAAAGAATTATTCACCTCAAATGACTTAACGTTTGGAAGCAAATGAATGTTTGTTTTGTGAACAAAACATAGATATCATTGTTAAGAGTAGTGAAGAAAGAAGTATTAAGCTTTATAAATATTTCCTCTGCAATCATTTTGGTTTCTACGTCTTTGAGTTGGTATCCTGAGTGCTGCTTGGTAGCGATCAGTAGAAGAGTCATAGAGCTTACTCCACCTCACTTGCGGATAGTTGAAGATGCGGGTGTAAGTCACCCTATCAGTTGGATAAGTTTTACCTGTATGCTTTAACGTGATCTTCGAGGCCGTCTCCATCGACGTACATGCCACGCCCGAGGGTCTATAAATTATTTGATGGTGAAACGATGCGTCTTCCAATATTTCTTCACATCAGTATATTGCAGTCTACTGCTGGACATAGGCCTCCCCAAGTTTTCGCCAAATATCCCAGTTCTCCGCAATACTCATCCGCGATCCTCGTTCCAGCGAGACGTCGTACACTGCGTTTTACAATACGCGATCTTTCCAGGACACGTCTGCTCCACCGGCAATTGGTCCGGCGACACACTATTAATTAGATTTGATATAGATATTTCGAATTTCAATTTCTTAAATTCATTATGATGATATTAATGCCGGTTGGTTTTCTTAAAGATTACTATTAAGTTAAGGAAGGATATTTGCAACACGATGAACAAGAACAACATATTGTAAATAATCTGTTCTAGAATTTTTTTTATTATCTGTAATAGTCGTGAACGCGTCTATAGATACGTTAAGCATTATTTACGTTCTTAGTGTTAATATCATATGACGGTACTTTTTCGCCTAGAAAATTTGCAATTCTGTCCAAATTTAGTAAATGGTGACTAAACTCGCATGACTGTAACTGCCTATGGGCACTTCACTCAACGCCTTTTTCGCTCGTTAACGAGGGACACTTACGGAGTCTCAACTCCAAAACCTCTCAAATCTAAGCTCTCGGTACAGTGAAGTGATTGCAAATGCATGTTAGTAAAAACCTGGAAGTGTTTGTTTCTTTACTTAATTATAAGCTTGACTTGAAAACATGCTCAGGTGAACGAAAGTAGTGGTAAGTCTTCAATAATTTTTAGAAATGTTTTACTAAATAAAGAATTCTAAAAGACATGTTTAGTTTTAAAAAAGCAGAATAGTTCATCTTCAATTACAACATGCTCAAGTCGAAGATCGAAAAGTTAATTTACATTAAAACGCATATATTTTTTGTTACCTGACAAAAACCATCGGGGTGTCTTACAGGCGTATTATATATGGTAGCTTTTCATCTTTACAGAAGAGAAAGTTAACCTTTGTTGGTGACATAAAAACACTGCTTGACATTTTTCGCGATAACACGCTGTCACAGAAGGCGCCCGCATTGCTGTCGCCCCGGAGGTTTATAAGTCTTCTACCAAATAAAATTAACCTTTGGATAATTTAATCACACTCCAAGTTCTATTAACGTTTCGAATTTAGGTACTCTGCTTTTGCCGCATATAACTTATTTTGCTTAAAGCTTATTGTGAATTGTATTGTATTGTAGGAATATCAAAGAAACATTGCATATGCGTAATAAAAAATAGAAACTATTTTAGACAAATATTTATGCAAATGAAGGTTTATATAATTTAAATATTGGATTACTGTCTTGTTCAAAATTTTAGCATCGTTCAAGGTTGCAATATTCGCTAAGTGGTGTTATTTTTAATGCCTCTAATATGTGTGAGTTAATCGTTTGCATTCTTTTATAAAGTGCCTAATATGGATACGTTTTACGTTAATTTACGGTATACTTTCAAAGGGACTAAAAGATACTAAAAAAAGGTAATGGTAGATTGCAACTATTACCAGTTTCGAACTGATCTACCGTACGATACATTCAAAATGCATTTGCGTAACTCGGTATCTAGTTATCGGCTAATAAATTGTGGTATTTCAATACCTTTCTAAAACGCTTCCTTGCCAACAGCGAGCCATTTTGGGGTTCGCGATCATTCAATTTTATGTCTGCACTTGCGTGTGCTGCGGTGGAATTATTTTGCAATTGTCGGTACTTATATGTTTGTTATGCACCGTAGGCAGTTAGTATCTAATCGCCACAGGCCTTGAGCCCGTTGTATGTCAACCGACGGTCATTCCCCCAAGCCGGCTTCTATTTTTACCCGACGTTTAGATATTTATTACTGCCCAGCGCCTGTTGCACTAAGCACTTATTTTTACTGTCACGACGATTGAATAATTGTTTTCAGACTATGTTTGCGTCATTTACAGTTTGGAAGCTCGTTCGCGTATTGGGTGGTAATTTTGGGAGGCATTAAAATCAAACCTTTTTATTGCCTTTGTATTAAGGTGAATAATTTTGTCGTTGTACAGCACCATATTTATTTATTTATTTATCAATAAATAAATATGGTGCTGAAGTATTTATCTTTAATATTTTACATACTTCTATATAATAAGTTCTAAAGTTACTACTATGATTTCATTTTTCTTAGGCAATCTTAAAATTAATTGTACTTTTTTATGTTTTAAAGTTACCTTTTTTAATATTCTAATAGAAATTCTAACTCACCTATTCGTGCACGAGATATTATATAAACCATACTTCACGTATCTATCGCGAAAACAAACCCAACCAGCATTGTTTCGGTGGCTCGTTTAGCTCTGCATTGCGTGATAGTACCCCGTTTGCGAATCTCAAGCAAAGGAAACTTAATAATTTCACGATCGCATATATCTCCTTCATATGTTCTATATTTAATACAATAAAACATTTTAAACGTTTTATCGCCTCACCTTAGTTATAAAACTTAGCAAAATACATTACTTATGCTCTTAGCGCTCTTTACGTAAATGAACCTGAACTAGTTTTAAAACAGATACGAGCGGTCGCTATCTACATTTAATATTTAATTTATCTCAACAGAAGAAACTTGCTGTTTAACTAGAAACTGCTTGCTATTCCATTAATATGTCGCTCGCATTTTACTCAACTTTACAACTGGTTTTAAGTTTTAAAAGGCTCTTTAAATGTATCGGTGTATCTTACGTTTAATAAATGGAGTTTATAAGCGAGTACTAGTGCTGACGCTCCAGTCTAATAACAGGTGAAACGATACTAAGTTGTAAGCATGATTGATAACAGTGACAACCGAGGCACGTTTCGCCAGCCAACATCATTAAATCGGCGATCGGTTCTTCTATTTATGGTGTTACCAGCATATTGATCGGACCGGTTGCTGCCTTTACGTTCGTTAATACAGCTTATGAGTTTATCGTGTGAGCAATTTTCACATCGGCCATCATGTACTAAACCAACGATAGTATCTCCTCACGATCAAACATCAAGCTAACGAGCTCAACGACTTCATAAAATGTCTCGAAGGATTTATTTGTCGCACGCCGAGACTGCATGCTAAACGTTATTATGCTATTTTTGTGTTAGTTTCGGTTGCTTCTGAATCTAGGGTCTAGATCTGAATTATCTAAATTTATAATCCCCACACGGAGCGACGATATCGTATATTTGAGTCGGGTGGATTTTTGTTTTTACTTCTTGAGTGAAATAGAGTTCTGCAAATAATAGTTGGCCGAACTCTTAGATATAAAACAAGATGGTATGTAGAGGATTTAAAATCACCGTCTATTCCACGGTTCGAAGACATTAAAGTACCAACGTCTGCAAACATTTCTATAAAGTCAGACAAGTTATTTCCGACGTCAACAATTTGTCTAGTGACTCATCAGGTTGGCTATATTACTTCCATGCTATGTGACCGATTCGCATCAGCATTCTACAAATACCAATTTATTATTTAACATATGAGAAGATACTATAGGCATATACATATAAAGACTGATTAAGCAACCGGTTATTAATAAATATTATGTTTAGGACTATAAGTAGTTAATAGGAAAGGAATTGTATTAAGACACGAAACTATATCTATATCTAACTGTAATTGATTTAAAAAAATAAAAACTTATTCACATCAAGATTCACAAATGCTCCAACTTGTTATTTATTATAATAGTAACGTACTATGTATGTACGTAATTAAAATCTCAGGATATCAGTGTAATTTCGATCTTAGGATATGTTATATATTTAGGATGTGTAGTATATTTACAATAACAAGAAAATAAATACATTTGAATCGGGTCGTAGGAAGATGCGGCCGGCGCGGCGGTCACCGCGTAACTAAATCCGCGGAGTCGGAGCCGCCATCCGACACCGCGCTCAAGGCTTCCCATGTGGATTAGCTTGTGTTTTTCTTTCAGATCGCTTCGTCCGACCCGCGACCAGCCCACAATGAGATAATGGCTTCATCATTTCTATTGCAAACGCTTGTTAGTGCGCCTTCGAGATTCTCGTCTCTTGATGTCTTGTACAGTCACGTGCAACAAAAAATAAACACGGGGGGCACATTTTCAAATAATGAAAACTCAAAATTTCAAAAACAAATAGCCACTTAACAATTTATACTACCACAGTTATAACCACCACAGTTTTCCACAATAATGTATATATTATTGTGAGAATGTGAAATTTTCAGAAAGGACATTTATTTGAAAATCTGCCCGTGGTTACTGGTGATACTAGTCCGATTTAAAACTTGGTATTTGTTATTTGATTCGGTTATACCGATAAAGGTAATGAATTCTGTTCATAATTAAGATGTTAACATTATAAAGTGTGAATGGCCGTTATCCCCGGAAGCCTATTAATCCGTCTTCAAGATCATGCCGTCACATCGTTCAATACCTATATCGCTGCAAATATCCACAAATGAATCTTGATTTTCTCAACAGACCGTAAATGGCAAGAAATGAGAAAGTAGCCGGCTAATAGATACAATAGGGCTGGATGTCTGGCGGTGCAACTTTCCTACACCAGAAAAAGCTGTATAGCGATAATAGTACGGACACGCTACGTCTCATACCAGTTCAGATATCGAGCGTTTCGTAAGAAACCGTTCAACGTAATTACTATGTTACATAGATGTGTGATAAATAAAGTTCTTAGTAGGCTACGGTAGCCCTTTAAGCGCCGAGAAATTACGAACATACGTCGTAAAATGAGGCAACGTTAACTACTATGTCTTGCATATTTTCTTTGCGCTGCTGTCCAGTTTTCGTCACTGCTGGTGGCTATTAGGGCTATAAATGGTAAAGCGTCGTGCGAACTTTGCCCAACGACTACTTGTTCCACCATTTCGTGTGCCTGCGATCAACTTTTTATGAAGTTATCGTAAGTATCCACTTGCAGAACAGTATCGCTATAGAAGGGAATGGCTTCGGAGCAGGTTTTTGTCCATCATACTGTATTGAATTCAATCTTGATAAACATGAGCCTCGTTTGCGTAAATATCTCAGAGTCGTTTCGCTAAATATTTTGCAGGAGCAATCAAATATTTTTTCTTATTACCATCTGGTACCAGTATATTTGTCTTTTAAGTGGACTGAATGATTTATCGGAGTATCGTGATTTATCGATCGTTTTTGTTGAACATTTCGAAGCATATTGATGGTACATATTTTAGTTTTATCGTCTCACTCTACCGATGTAAACTTCAACGTCCCTTGTAATAAGAAACATATTTCATCTGCTTTATACTTCTGAGACGCTGTTTGGACAGATTCGATCTTCCTACCTTGGGCTAAATAATACATAAATATACATATATGAAGAAAGTATACATTTTCTTTAGTCTTGTAAACATATTCGATACTTATGACAGTGAATGCGAGTCAGCCTATACCGTCGCCCACGCCGGCGCAGACGCACACGCCCAGATATCACATATGAATGAATCTTTGTCCTCTACGCCTTCATTTATTATTAGCATCTAAATAATTGATCGTGATCAACAAGCCTATATCATTGACTTGGGTTTGGTCAGATACTAATACGGAATGAACATTTTTATGCAACGTTGTTTCACGTTACTGGATATTTTATTTTTTACTCTTTTGTTTCCTAATTTCATTGTTACTCGGTAATTCGTGATTCAACAATAAACTTGCTAAAGTAGAATCTCAGTTATTATAGCTTTAATACTTTATCGCGCTATCTCCGTTCACGTTTGAATTAGTTTATGAAATTACAATTCCCAAAAGATTCCTTCACTTGCAAATCAGTTTATGAAAGAAAATGTCATCATCGAAATTAGTTTATTTAAATGAATTTAGTGTTTTAGAGAATGTCATGATTGCAAAATTTGAACATATTCCTTTCCAACAATAATAGTCGGTTTTCTACGAAACAACCAAGTTGTACTACTACTTGTCGTGGCGACTGGTTACTAGAATAGAACTAGAGCGGTCGTTGATCTCAGCAGCTACTATTATTATCTCGATAACACCGCTAATAATGTTTGGAAAACATATGCTTGATTCTTAGCCAAAATTTTGATTTTGACAAGAGTTTCAAAATCATAACTCAAGGAACGAGGTACGCAATATTGAATAGATTAGTTACGTAACAATTGGGATGGTTGGCGACAAGTCGAGATCGTGTCGTGTTGTGGGCACTCGCGATGTTAACCCTGAAGTCGGGCGCGGGGTCGACGCACGCGCACGTCCCACTTAAAGTGCACGTCGTTCGTTGCAGCTCGACGCAATGCTTGCAAATCTCTAGCGCATAGAATCGTAAATACTACTAATGCCGCCATATTGGCTGATTTGTTACGTATCGCATTGTCGACTGTACCTGCTATTTCATGACAAACATTTGTTTTACATGCAACATTGAATAAAACTTAACTGCATTACGTAAAATGTGTTCTTAAGGACGACTATGTATGTGTTTATCTCCGAGTTTCCTTATACGGTTCGACTCGAGCGTTCTAATAGCACTTACTATTAGTGATTCAGATAATCAAGCTCTAATTGCGAGGTGTGGTCTGGATACATTATTGCCTTAACAAATTATTATAAGCAGTCGAGATAACGTTGCGTGATTACTTCTTATAAGCATTCATGCACGTTCCGCTTATAGGTACCTACTCGTTGTGCTTTTAATATGTTGAAATTAAGCATGATTACCCATTATAGGTAATTTCCGAAGCGCCACACCACTGCACTACATTTTTAATATGATAATAAATAAATGAATGGCTATTTATTACTTTGTGGTCACGTTTTTCTGCTATTCATTTCGCAGCGGTTTTCCTAACAGATTAATTATTGTCAATATTATAATGAACAAGAGTGCACACTACAGTTATTAACGTTGCGTGATGAGTCGTCCGACTCTAGTACTTTCTGGTTCCTAAATCTAATGAGTAATTGATAGCTGGTAATATAATGACGTTGACCTAAAAAGTATATTGTTTAAGGAAAATAAAACAAAGTTATCAGTGCGCCTACGTGACCTACCTACACGTCGTACGAGTTATGATAGTACTCTGTTAAGTGACACTGCAACCGCGGAATATATTAAAACAAACTGCACCAGTCCTCGATGAGACAATGACAATTGAGCGCGATTATTAACATACTTTGGAATATGTTTAAATACCTAACAAACTTGTTTATGCACTCAACAATGCCATGTAATTGTCTGTCTACATTATAATTCAAACGTCCTTATTCAAACTAGTTATTAAATTTCAACATCAATCATCCATTTATTAGCTCATTAGTGCAAAAAACAATCTTAAAAATAAGAAGTATTGAACCATAATGAACGTATACATGGTGCATTCGGCTTCATATACCTTGGGGAACCAACTAGAACTGTATACCCATATCTAATATTACTAGTAGGCCTGGCAGCTGAGTTGCTTTGATACTGGATTCATATTTAGTGGGTCTGGGTTCAAATTTCAGTGTCACAGGCCAATTTCGAAATTACGAGCATATTTTATGGTGAAGTGCATTTTACGGTGAAGGGAAACATCGTGATGAAACTTCCACCCCTAATAGTTCCTAAGAAAGTTCTTGATGGTATTTGAAGTTCGTCAATTCGCATTTGGCCAGCCAGCGTGGTGAACTATGGCCCTTCTCTGAGAGGAGACCCCTGCCCAGCCGTGGGACAAAGACTTCTCTAAAATATACCAAAATAGTACAATTGTATTGGAATAAAAATGTACTCAAGAATAATATTGCCGGAATAAACTGTTCGCTTTGATTTTAGATGGCTGGGATTTGTAAAGGATTTTTAGGTAGACGCGGGAATTGAGACGATTGCGGGCGGGCCATTAGCCGTATTGTTATTGCCAGTATTCCAGTAATGAACCGCTCGTTTTCGTCCTTTAATATCACCGCTTTCCTCCCTTTACTCACTCTAATAGCGCGCCGGCTTCATTTCACAACATCCCATCGCTCTTCGGTTTGCACTCTTAATTAATCCCCTCGTACCGTAAATGTATAATACTTTAGTTCTAAAAGGCTAGAACCCAATTTGGAATTCAATCTCGAATATTTTTAGTCCCCTGGCGCTAACTTGCATACTTATATACAGTATAACATTCGATTATTTGTTGGCAACGTACTTTAGCACAACTTTTTAGTTTCAATTCTTTTCTGTTAAAATTCTCAGCGATAAATATGAGCTATTGACGCCAACGCACTCTGTTAAGGACGATTTACATGGAAACTGAGTGAAATATTCACATCAGCTGCCGATTGTCACGTTTTATTGGGATATTCAAACTTTCTCCGACGGGGATTGTGCATCTAATTTAAATAATGAGACGCCTGGCATTGTGTAGCGCTCCATCACAGCTCTCGATCCTCAAATATTGATTATGCATTTTATAAGGTAAGTGGGCCGTAACATTTTGTCTGGTTAAAGATTTAATACCACACGCAATTGTGATACAAAGAAAAATATTTTCACACTTTCGCCTACGAATTGTGAAGCGCGGGTAAGGTGAAGTTCAAGACTATTAATAAAGCGAGCTGAGTCCTTACGTGACGCCTATTGATCGTCAACAGCACGCACCCGGGGCACATTACGGTAGGTTAGTATGCCCGTGGATGTAAACGTTCGTAGCTCCCGGAACGCGACGAAAGCAGCCGAAATTTTACATCCCCGGCCAGTATTGATCGGACTTGACATTGAAATCGTAATAGACGCAAACAGCTGGGACGAGGGTGCGTGCCCGGCCCTCCGCACGCAATCCCTCTTCGGCCCACGCCGAGCGTTATCGGCTCCAAGATTTCATCTGAAGACGAACAATTCGTTAAGCCGGATCGACTCATCGTATTTGACGAAATGAACCCTCGAAATCGCTTCTTAAATCTAATTGAATCTCAACTTGATTTTAACCACCCATTAAACTTATTCATCGACGCTCAAATGTAGCTGAACGTTTGTAATGTCTAGTAATTATTCGCTGAAGTCCTAAGACGGGCAGAGCGACGTCTAAAATCTCATTTATATTCAGTGTGGTTGGAGTTTGAATGTTATCTAAAATCCGTGTTTAGGTGTCGGGCGGGATTGCTCTAATCTTGAAACTAAACACATTGTTAAGTTAGCCAAAGCTTTGTTCTCTTAACAGCGATCCCATATTCGTATATTCCTCGGGAACATAAATAGTTAAAATTGGATTTTGCTCTGTCTATTGTTTTATGCAAAGTGGATAAATTTTGAGGCATTGAATTAGTTCAAACGAGCTTCATTATATTTACTTATAATGCTTACTAAAGTTCAATTATTGTTGCAAATGCATTATCAATACTGTTATTCATAATCGTATAATTTGTGCGGGGACAGAATTGACCTACGAATCAATTAAACGTATATTCGATTAAATATTAGATCATGTTGTTCAAATAACCAATATTGTCTCAGCTTACTGTTATATTGAATTTGTAGTTTTGAATTAATATGATACTTTAATTTGATAAATTGAAATAGCATGTCTTCTAGTCTCTTAATTAAATGACCAGACAGATCTTTGTGCTTTGCCCGTTTAGTACAGCATAAGTGTAAATAAATAATAATAATAATAATAAGATGTGTGATTGAATAAGTGTAAAGACTTGATAATCTCTGTGCTTTACCTATTTAGTAAAGTATATACGTAAAGACTTAGCAGTTAATTAGTGTTGATTTCAAAAACACGAAGGAATAGGCGAGCGCCCGCTATGAAAATGGTTTTTCTTATCACTCCCGGTACGTCGATACATTTCCTGCTTTAGTGACAAGCTCCACAACTCGCATGTTTCCTGTACCTACATGTTTCTTGCCTTTTACTGCAATTATACGACTACTTTCTTTATATTGCGTACACGATATCGTTTTGTGGTTTCTAGATAAGACCGAGCACACTGAGATAATGTTAATACACTTCTCAGAACTGCATTTTTACTTGATATCTTAATATTTTATCGGAGTAGAACGTTTATAAATGGTTATCGCAAATGCACTTGACACTATCAATTTTTGTTGACCAAAACAAGCTTATATAATTGATGTTTTATGACTCAGTGGAATTACGCTAAATTACTTTTTAAGGATTTTGTTTTTTATAGAATCAATCGTCGTCATCGAAATTCTAAACAGGAAAGAAGTCGTTTATAATAGTTACATATTCTTTAAATTAGATTTAAAAAAGATGTAATGGAATATGCGAATGATGTCCTGTTTGCTAATGATTTCGTTTGCGATAAACGAAATAAGCCAATACAAATAGAAACATTTCAGCGGCATCAGAAATTGAAAGCCGTAAACTTTATAAATGTCTCGATTGGACGTAAATGTGAACAAACGGCAACAGACTGTTTAACGAGCTGATAATGTAATGGAAAAGTAATCTCGATGAATCACTGGAACCTCGTTAAACCATCAACAGCAACAGACAAGCAGGTTAGCAACCTGCAAACACTATCAGTATCAGAAACTATTTAGACAACTCTGAAGGAGAAACTACTCAGTATAACCATTATAAATAAAGAAAATGTTTTAGATTCAATCAACCTTTAATTTAAGAGAAAATCAAATTCGATCAGGGGACAAAAATTGACGTTTCATCACGATATTTTTACTGAATACTGATAGAAATTATTCCATTACCACGAAGGAAAAATTCATAAATAAAAAATGCGAGGTAGATTCTTGGGTGCATTTCTACGGAATCACGGTTCCAAGTTAAATAAGTGATCACCGGTCGCTTGCGACGTGAGCCGAACTCCAAATCATTCGCCACCTGGGGCTTCGCAATCGCTACTCTGAATCTCGTATATATCAGTATCTTTACCTTCAGCTGGTATCTCATGTTTGCAAAAATGTAGTATTCCAATTTTTATACAAGTTTAGATAAAATACATCGTATCTTCAGATAAGGTTTGGACTACTATCAAAACATGATAAAGAAGTGCAGTAGGCAAACGATAAACTTAAAGTTTAATGAGCAAGCCTAACGGTAGTAACGTAATCGGTAAGGTTGAATTTATAAATACGGTTTTGTTGACGAGTAATGGCCGCTGAATTATGATTGGAACAATTGGGCAGTTATTTTAAAATGCGAAGGCAAAGGTCGATAGATTGGCTGTGGCACAGCGGGCGGCGGGCAAACCCGCTAATCGATCGCTGTCTGTGTGCACACCGCTTGCTAGCTGCTGCACTCCTGCCCTCGCCCCATCATTCGTCTCGCTCATGACCATACGATCCCCGATAAACCCATCCCTCTTCCTTCGTTATTCATCGTCCCTAACCACCCGGTAGTCTCGCCTCCCAGTGTCCTCCCGTATTTAGACACTGCACTATCTAATTTATGTTTTAAATTGTGCGCTTTTAAAGTCCTCCAGTACGGGACGGTAACGACTATATCTAGGGTTATCGTTATGAGCTTGTGAAAGTACCTAAGTACCTAATGGGCTATATCATTATGAATTTGTCTGGCTTCCACCCGCTAGTTTGAGTTTAGACGGCACCTGTTATGAATGGAACACAATTTGCTTCATGTGCTTTTATGCTATTGTATATAGTATGGTATTCGACTTTATTATCATAGGAGGGAGTTGTTGTAAGACATTAACTAACCTAAAAATAAATGGACACCGATTATTGTACATTTTGTTTTTTGTCAAAGTAGTCTGTAGTCTCAAAAAATAGCTTTTCTTTGGGAGCTTTCGCTGTTGGTAGATACCTATCAAGATTAATTTTACAAGGGGATTCTCATCACTTACCCTGTGTGAATTTTGTAGTTTCTAGCAATTTTGTTCGCATATTCTTTAATACATAAGTAAATCACTTCACATCTGACCAAAGAACCTGACTTTTGCCAATTCGCCAAAGCTTCAATGCAATGGATAATTAAATGAATATTACGGGAATTCTTAAACGAAACAGGATTCATATTAAATAAAAATGTTCTGAAATAAAATTTGAAAGGTGTGCTAATAGACGTCTACTTTCAATTGTTGCGGGGCCTTGGCACCGCGTAACCAGCTTAGGAATAGCACGGTGGCATTTGGTATCGGTACGTGCGCCGGCGCAACTTACATAACACACCTGCCATATCGGGCCTGCACCGCACCTCGCTCACTCGCCCATTCTATGAATTACTTATAGGTCATAGACCTTATCCATTATTTAATTCATTAATTCAACAAATCAATCGATACGGTATCGATTGGATTTTTCTTCAAACGTTCCCAATCAAACAGCAATAAAAACTGAGAAATAATTTTCATTTATAACTGTTGCTCAAGAAAAGAAAAACGTAACTGATAGTGTTCAAATTAAAGAAATGATAAAATATTTTTATACAATTTTGTGATTTTATGATAAAGAACCACCATATGGGGATGGCCATACGGTGAAATTTGTTCAAAAACAAGCATAAATTTCCTCAAAAAGATTTTAGAAAATCACAATGCGACGTAGTAATTGATAATGTCAAAGTCATGTCGTTTAAACATCTGGCTTAGCTTGATCAAATAAGAATTTGACTTTTTTGCGAAAGCCTTGCAGAAACTCGCTAAGCTTCCTTCGTTTTCCGCGTTTTGTCTCTTAAATCCTTTAACGTCCCTGAGGAATGTAGTCGGGAATAAAAGGGACTCTGCCCACTTAAACACCGTAAGCACTCTCTTCAACGCCCGCGCTAACAACGCCTGATGAAATTTTAAACACGCTTTATCTTGTTATCGTCCAAATTACTTTATACCAGGAGATTAGCAAAACATTCAAGACCCAGTTTATAAACTATGCTCTTTTGATTGATTGTTCATACTTTATCTCACGTTGGTTCAGGTAGTAAACATTCATAATCTTTTGCGTAAGCAACGAACGGATAAACCAAACATTTTACTTAAGTTAAAGCCATAGTAAAGTACTCACATACTTCATAACATTTGGTACATGTAACGATATACGCTTAAAAGGCAACAAAACCAATTCAAGAAACTGTTTATGCACGAGCAGACGTTTTCGTAATGGAACGATTTGAGAATATCAGATTACGAGTAACAATGTAAGTTGGCTCCACCTAGTGCCTCGGGACGATAAATCGCGGGTCGGAGCCAGTTAATACTTAGGATTAGGAGCATCGAACAGTAAACGGAGGTGTACATCATCTGACGTACGCCCCGATCCGACGATATTGCGCTCTTAAAGTAATCCCTTTTTGTTAACTGCTACGGTATTTTATCGACCACTAAACAGGTTTGATACAAAGATGGGAGATTTTATTGATGCTATACGCTCTTATATGACGTTGACGTGACAAAATATTTTTCTTCTCACAAGGTGTAGCTTGTGCCAGTCTGTAGACTGGAACAATTTTGGTCAGATCGATAGGTACATTATTTATTGGTATCGTAACAATTGTAATTGTATTGTATTCCCCGTAAGGGACCAGGCGTGAAGATATGTTGTTGTTGTTGTAACAATTGTAATGTGAAACGAAACAAGCAACAGATTTTTAGGAGCTTTGAAAAGTTTTTTTTTCTCGATTAGGTCGATTTACCATAAAAAGACAACACAAACGTATGGATTATTTCTAATGGTTTGAATTCTCAATGAGTTACGGATTTAATTTATGTAAATAGACGTTTATTTCTGGTATTGTAGGTGTGTACTGCCATAAACAACAATTAAATGATTCTTGTGGATAAATTATAATAGCAAGTGAAAAACGTCAATTGTTACACCTAACAGTAACCAACACGACTTGGTTACTTTATGAATCCTATCCTGTAGTAAATCTACTTTGCAAATCATATTGTAATGGAGTAACCAATTGCCCGTATTGTTATTGAATCGGGACATTTCCTATTTAGAAAACCTATAAATCTGAAATAACTGTGTTTAACAGGATTTATGATTTTGTACATATAATTTAAAGCCGTAAAGTATCTCTCAAATGTATTTCCCGAGTAGCTACTAGTTTCCGAGAATGACACTTCAGATGGTATAGGTTATTCAGCGAAAAGATCATTTTTAACGTTTTAAATAGATAGCGAGGATAGCATAGGATTCGGGGAAAATGTAATAAATTTAATAAAGTAAAAAAATCCTACATTAAACAAACACATGTACCGACAGTTTGACTCAGCTTCTCTGGAAATCTGTCAAGTGAAGACTGTAATTGATAAATTGGCTTATAATTGTAGCTAGCTTGAGTTTAAATCTGTACATATGGGTCCATAGTAAAAAGTGATTCTTAGACTGTTCACTATTGTTACGTCGTATGTAATTTGGACGTGTATGAGAAGTGCAGGAAAATACGCTTACTTTTCAGGTTTGCATAGCGAAATGTTTGCTTAAAAAATTTCGTCTCCACGCGTCAAAGGGCTCCTTGCGTCTACAAGTGGTTGTGAAGTCAAAAGCCCATCGTCACCCATTGTTTGTTATGCGGCAACACTTAAATGAATAGCCATTGAGTTTTTATCTACGTACACACATTGGGCAGAGTGCTTTCAGCGATAGCGATAGTTTAGTGTTACATAACATTCCATTTTATTAAAGTACAATGACCGATAGAAATTGTGTGACGTCGTCCGCCGTTTCCCTAGACAGTCAACACGACTGTCCGATAAATACTATTAGTAAGCATTAAACAATTTGAACTTCAAGGATTTAGTCGAAAAGATAAGTTATGGTTATAAAAATTATGTATATTTTGCGGATTTCTTTCAACAATCTTATTGTTTTCAATAATCTACGATAAATGATTTAACGTTTTATAAAATACCGCCTTAAACTATACATTAAAGACTTTACATACATAAGTACATATCCTCACGCCAGGTCTGTAAGGATAGATATTTGGC
>DWPP01000042.1:0-16746 GCA_018251735.1 Eantis mithridates tamenund
CAAATTACCTTCTTTTATTTTTCCTGTAAAAAACGATTTTTGATATTACCGCTTTATTGCCCGGGGCCAGCGATATGCTCTCATCTCTTATCTCTAAAAACATATATTAGATATCACTTTATGGTAATATCCTAATCGTATTAGCTGTAAAATCTAGATATAAAGAACTTACAGAAGTTCAAGAGAATGCTCGTTTAAATTCAATTACTCGTTATTTAAATGAAAATAATATAAATCCTCATTTGCAATATTTATATGATCAGCTTGAAAATTATCAAGCTACTACTTTTAATCAAAAAGACATAGACGGTCATATTGTTAAATTTAAAACTATTCGTAATCCTGCAAATGAGTCAATTGCTAAAAAGTTTTCTTATATTTTACAAAAGGGCATTTCTGAAGAAAGATTAATAAAAGAATTACAAGAATATTTAGCTTTTGAAGAAAAGCGTTTTTGTGAATTGTTTAAGAATTATTTATCAGAAAAAGATATAAAAAATTTTCATATTTTTATTAGTAATATTAATAATAAAAATATGAAAGATTTTATTACAGGTACATTAATAAATTTAATTGAGGCAAATCACAATAATGAAATAAAGGGTAAATATGAAGTATCAATTACTTTAAGAGAGATAGTATTTAATTTAAATTCTGATTTAATTAATAATGATATTTTAGGCGTTACACCTTTATTTATTGCTGTTGATAATAAGAGTATATCAATGGTTCGGATTTTGTTAGTAGGTGGAGCTAATCCTAATGCTATTGATCCAATAGATGGTTGTACAGTTTTCCATAATGCTTGTGAAAATAATTTTACAAAAATAGCGAATTTAATGTTAGAATATAAACCCGATCATCCCAATAACATAAATAGTACTCCTTTAATGGCAGCATGCACTAATGAATCCTTAAAGTTAGTAAAGATTTTATTAGCGAAAGGTGCAGAGCCTAATCGTATAAGTAAAGATAACCTTACTCCATTAATTATAGCTTGTTCTAAAAATTCTGAAGCAATTACGCAAATTTTATTAGAAAAATGGTGCTGACCCTAATTTAAAAATGTCAGAAGGTCTTATCCCGCTAAATATAGCATGTTCTAAGGGTTCCGAAGCAATAGTATTAAATTTATTGAAAAAAGGTGCTAATCCCAATATAGCTGACTATAGCAAAATTACGCCCTTATTTGCAGCTTATAAAAATAATTCTGTAAGAATAACTGAGCTTTTACTACAAAGTAAAGCGGAACCTAATATTATTAATCCTGACACAGGTAATACTTTATTATATATAGCTATCCTGAGAAGGATTCTACCATAGCTTGAGTAATTGCCAGTTTTTTATTTTGATATCACTATATCTCTTAAAGACTTACTATATGCTCTTATCTCTAAAAACATATATTATATATCACTTTATGGTAATATCCTAATCGTATTAGCTATAAAGTAGATTTTTTTGTTTTCCTATATTTATCTTTTAAACAAAAGCTTGACCAAGCTAGCCTTAAACTTTTAAAGAAGTTTTTTAACTTATTTATCGATTTTTTAAATGCTAAAGTTAGTTCCGATACTCGCCTTTTAAATTTTAAAAAAGCTTTAGTCATGCTAACTTCCTGACTTAATTTTGAGATAAGGCAATTATATATAGTATGAAAAATTATAATTCGGCATAGCTTAGCATAAAGCTCACATAATATCCTAGATGAGTTACTCTTTCCTTTAAGAGATGCTATTTTACAATGACTTTTATATAACTTAAATAATAACTCAATTTGCCATCTTGTTCTATAGATTGTTGCTATATGCTTGATACTCACTTTATGCTCAGGAATATTAGTAATAAATATTGACCAATCAAGTAAATTTTGATTTCTTTGAGAAGACCTATAGCCGCGTGCTTTTGCAAGTGTATTCGCCTTTCTTCTCCTGCCCTCAGATTGTTCATTTGTAAGCTTATGGCAAACAATCCTAACCGGTAGTAATGATGCGAGTCTTTTGCAATGATTGTGTAAATTTTTGTTGAGCCTATATTAGAAGTAATTAAAAATATAGGAAACAGAAATGCAAATAGAGAAGAATAAAAAAATAAATGAAGCAATAGATTTGCTGATAGAAGGCGGAGTAGATTTAAAAACAGTACTAAGTCAGAATGGATTAATTAAGGAATTAACCAAGAGTATTTTAGAGCGAGCACTGCAAGCAGAGATGTCAGAACATTTAGGTTATAGCAAGTATGATAGAGCTGAAACTGAGAATGCGAGGAATGGTAGTTTTAGTAAGAATCTGATTAGTGAGAATGGTGTAATAGAGCTAAATGTTCCAAGAGACAGACAAGGTAAATTTGAACCTATAATAGTCTCAAAGAAACAAACAAGAATAGATGGCTTAGACCAAAAGATAATATCCTTATATGCGAAGGGCATGAGTGTGTCTGATATTAAAACACAATTGCAAGAATTATATGGAGCTGAGATCAGTGAGAGCCTAATCAGCAGGATTACAGATGAAGTAATAGATGAGGTCAAGATTTGGCAGAGAAGACCTCTTGAATCAGTATACCCTATAGTATATTTTGACTGTTTAGTAGTGAAAGTAAGACAAGATAAACTTATTATTAATATAGCTAATACGATTAGGATATTACTATAAAGTGATATATAATATATGTTTTTAGAGATAAGAGATGAGAGCATATAGTAAGTCTTTAAGAGATATAGTGATATCAAAATAAAAAACTAGCAATTACTCAAGCTATGGTAGAATCCTTCTCAGGATAGCTATAAATCAGTATATGTAGCTTTAGGAATAGATTTATCTGGCAGAAAGGATATTTTAGGCTTATGGATAAGTGAGAATGAAGGAGCTAAATTTTGGCTTGGTAATTTTACTGAAATGAAGAATCGAGGAGTAAAAGATATCTTAATTGCTTGTAGTGATAATGCTAACTGGTATGTCTGATGCTATTGCATCAGTATATCCGAAAACTGAACATCAAATTTGTATTGTCCATCAGATCAGGAATAGCCTCAAATATGTATCATATAAAGAAAGAAAACAATTAGCAGCGGATTTGAAACTAATCTATACTTCTGCTACTGAAAAAGAAGCAGAATTAGCACTTGAGTCATTTGATCAAAAAGGGAGTAAGCAATATCCGCATATAGCTAAATCTTGGTATAATAATTGGGATAATTTGATAATTTTCTTGCAATATCCAAAGGAGATTCGTAAGATTATTTACACTACAAATGCGATAGAATCGCTGAATAGCCAATTGAGAAAAGTTACTAAGAATAAACGTATCTTTCCAAATGATGACGCAGTATTTAAGGTCTTATATCTGACAATTGATTATATTACAAAAAAATGGTCTATGCCTATCCCCAATTGGAATGAAGCTATGGCTCATTTTATGATCAAATTTGATGGTGGAATTTAATGGCTCAAATAAATTTACACAATTACTTGGACAGAGCCTAGACCGCCTTTACAAGACGCTTACTATTTTCTTATGGATTTTACTATTACTTCTTGCCTTAAAACCTAGTATTGTCATTGCTAAAGTAAAAGGGACCAGTAAATTGCACGAAAAAGGGACCAGAGAATTTGGTGTAAGGGGTTCTATTGGGGAATCGTAGAGTGTGGTACGAAATCTCCTGCACCCTATGAACGATCTTCAGCACTGGATTCTTGGCACGAACAAATAATTGAGTTATTGGGTCTAATACCATAAAGGAACGAAATTATCCATAGGCTCGTATTTTTTTCCGAATAGATACGGTTTTGAAGAAAATCCATTCTCAAAACCGTACCTTTTTACAGAGATGTTGCTGATACCCCTAGTAAGAGGGAGGGAAGGCTAACTGGTAAATTGCATTTAGATGAGATGAATATTAAGATCGAAGTATTTATATTAGGAGAGCTGTTGACTCTGAGGGACATAAATCAGAAGCGTTGTAACAAGAAATCACTGTTCGGTTTTTATCAATATTACCGGGTAAAGACCTATATCCAAGGGTTTTATTGGAGCGCTGAATTCTATCTTGCAATATTTTATTATATTAGGGTGAGTGAATCATACAAAAAGGTCTAACAACCATGTTGATGCATTTTCAACACATCATTGCAATACTACGAAAGTTCGATCTCAACTTCAATGAGCCGGAAATGAATAGTGCTATTACGTTTAGCCTAAAGTATTGTAACACTAAAATGCCTCAAGAAATAGCAGAAATAATTATATCGTCTATATACCCTGATAGCAGATCAATCATTGTAAGCTTACTGCTGCACAGTATAGATAAAAATAATTTAAAGTTAACGACAATATATCATTCATTTACTAATGAAATATTTGATACACTAAATATATTAGTGAAATTATTTAAGAACCACTACACATATGCTAATCTTTCGTTAGAAACAATCAATCAATTATCACTAAATCCTCATATAAAAATGAGAGTATTACTAATTAGATTTGCATACTTATTACACCCAATAATATTTAGTTCTGGCAGTTTATATACCAGGTATGAATTGATTAGTCAAGAGATTAGCAAAATTTATGTACCTTTATTTAAAGAAATCAAATTAGAAAAAATTACAGTAGCATTACAAAACGCTTGTTTTCAGACGATATATCCCAAATTATATAACAATATAATTGCTTGTTTGGGTATAAAATACCTAAACTCTAAATTAGTTGTTCAAATAATTGATGAATTGCATCAGATTTTATCTGTTACAAATATAGAATATATAATATCTGGAAGGATTAAATCTCCTTATTCTATTGCAAGGAAGATGTTAAATAAATCTAGTACTATACAGCAGTTATACGATATTGTTGGGATTAGGATAATAGTGATCAATAAACAAGAATGTTATGATATATTAGATGCTATTCATAAACATTATCCCTACATTCCAGAACGATATAAGAATTTAATTAAATTTCCTAAGGAAAATGGATATCAATCATTACATACAGTCATAATAAACCAAGATTTAAATAATGTAGAAGTACAAATACGTACTAAAATGATGCATTATGTTGCTGAATATGGTTCCGCATCACATTTGCAATATAAAACGCAATTAATAGTTAATCGTAATGTAAATACTATTTTTAGTGCATTAAACAAATTAATATTAAATATATTAACTGTCAGATCATTGTCATATTGCTTAATGAACCATTATAATGAAATGGATTTAAGGTTATTTATAGGTATACAATTGTTAGTGAATCCTTCTCATTCACAAAATCAGCACCAAGAAACACCTTTACATATTAGTGTTAAAAGAGGAGATACAGTATCAACGAAACTATTATTAGAACAAGGGACAAATCCTAATGTACAGAATAAATACCAAGAAACACCTTTACATATTAGTGTTAAAAGAGGAGATACAGTATCAACGAAACTATTATTAGAACAAGAGACAAATCCTAATGTACAGAATAAATACCAAGAAACACCTTTACATATTGCCGTTGTAGCACAAGATGTCGAAACCACTAAACTATTATTAGAACAAGGGACAAATCCTAATGTTCAGGATCGATACCAAGAAACACCTTTACATATTGCTATTAAAAAAGGCAATGTGCTGATAATTCAAATGTTGTTAGCATGTACAGATGTTACTATTTGTAATAGTCATGGTAATACCCCTATACATCGTATGATTGAGCTCAATAATCAGCATAATATATTCATGGCTTTACCCTATTTATCGGATGTAAACTTAAAAAATAATAGTGGCAATAGTCTATTATATCATGCTATTAAGTATAATTGTCCTAGTCTTGTACAATGGCTACTAGATAAAGGAGCTGATATTAACATAGCCAATAATAGTGGACAGACCGCATTATTCGCTGCAGCATATGAAGGACATAATGAAATGGTACAATGTCTACTGGAAGCAGGAGCTGATATTAACATAGCTAATAATAACGGAGAGACCGCATTATTCGCTGCAGCATATGAAGGACATAATGAAATTGTAGAGTTATTAGTAAAATACGGAGCTGATATTAACATAGTTAATAATAACGGAAAGACTGCATTATTCGCTGCAGCATGTGAAGGACATGTACAAAGTGTACTACTACTAATAGAATGCAGAGCTGATCTGAATATTGTATTGAATAAGAATATCTATGGCAATTTGTTAATAAATGCAGCATATAAAGGACATAATGAAATGGTACAATGGCTACTCGAAGCAGGAGCTGATATTAATATCAATATAGAGAATAAAATATTGCAACTAATGCAAATAAAGCAGATCATAAAACAGTATCCTAATGCTGATGATGTGGATAATATATCATATGAAGAAGCAGATATTATACTAGAGTGTTATCGCAAGACCCGCAATATAGTCAATGATCTATCTGAAGAGTCAAAAAAAACTTTAAATGGAATATATCATAAACTTTTAGAATCTTTCCCCAAATTAGCTAAAATATGTAAAAAATCCATGCAGAAAGATAATTTAGATAGCACAGAAGCTACAATATGCGATTTACCCGAAGAGGTAACAATGCACATTTTTAGTTATGTATCTTTAAAAGATATTGCAACGTATTCAGTTGGAGTTGATGGTGATGACGAGCAATGGGACTATTAACTGTAATAGTTGAGATTTGATCTTACATTTAGTAAAATAAATTAATTATTAAATGGAGATAAAAAATGAATTTAAATCAAAAAATAATAAAGCCAAATTTAGGATTGCTAGAACTCGGCCATCAGTGACGGTAACCCCATTTTCGTGGAAACTCGTTCCCTTTTCATTTTTTGTAGTTGTCACTTTATTTGTTTTGTTCTATGATTTGATGAAGAACAAAATAAATCCAATCAAATGCGAAAAGGCATTGTATTTTAATGATCCTTACTTCATGCAGAAGTTAATATCTTTGTCCGACACATTGCAGGTATTTTCAAGCAGGGAAAAAACGCTACCCACAAAAGAGCAACTGATCATCGCCCTGAATAAAGGTGAGCTCGCAGCTAAAATATTTTAGCTTTGCTAAAGTACTGAAGTTTGGGTAATATGACAAGTAGGGGCCAAATCCGACATCAGAGGACGTTTTCTGGACTGTGTTAAGGTAGCTGCGATGAGCCGCCACATTTAGGGGTTCTAGTGGGGAATCGTATTTTTTCCGAATATCTTTTTTCTAAATATTTTTTAAGAGACCAATATTTACTAGTAGGTCTGCCAAAACTATACAAGCCTTATATCCAAGGCGATAAAAAGTATTGATACGCTATTTTGCGTCACAGCGAAAGTTCCTTAACTAAAGGCCAAAAAGCGGCAGTGAAATTAGTATGGGCAGCCTTGGGATGAATTTAAATACTGGTATGTGGCTAAGACGAAGCACTGGTGAAAAAGGTAATATTTTTCATTTCATTCAAGAAGGAGCAAGAGTCAATAGCTACGAAGCCTTTAAGATAGCATCAAGTTTTGTATCAACAAACAATCAGCAAAAAGAACAAGGTATACCAAAAGATGCAACAAAAAAAACAGATGCATGGATTCCAGCCTATGATAAAATCAAAGATGCTAAAAGCTTCGATGCACAACAAGATTTGAAAAACATGTTGAAATTCAATAATCTAGAAACTACCTATGATTATAAGAATTCAGAAGGAGAATTAATAGGTCATGTAGTGCGTTTTATTAGCAAAAAAGATGGCAGCAAACAAACAATATATATATATATATATACTACCTGAAAAGTGGGATTTAGCAGATAAATTGCCTGACGGTATGAGTATTGCAAATGTTAAAGAAGCAATAGCAAATGTAGCAATGCGAAATCCTGTACAACAACAATCTCAAGAACAAAAATTAGCAACAAGTGTTAAAATACAAGATGATACAACAAAGCCACTCAGTGAACAATCAACGCCAACAGTGCCGAATAAAATAGAGACTACGAGACTGCACAGTTGATAAAGAAGAAAATCACAAATACTCTTATGCCATGAAGAAACAAGTGATAGAGCAAATGAAAGCATCGGAAGTATGTAGTATAAGTAGCGGTGATGAAGTAGCAAAAAAAACAATGGAGTATTGTGATAAATTAAGAGATTTAGAACTAGAATATATTATTAGCAACAGACAAAAATTAACACTTAATGATTTGATACCTGAAAAAAACTTACAAGGCTTCACTGAGTATAGGACTGACACAAAGGAGCTAGTCTTTACGGATAAAGAGAGTCGTATTGAATTCGCAATTTTTGAAGACAAGGAGAAAATAGCAGTAGGTTTAGAGCTTGCAGCCGCTAAATTTAATAATAAACTACAACTTAAAGGACTTGCAAGCTTCAAACAGAAAGTACTTGAGGTTGCAGTAGAGAAAAATATGGCAATAGAGTTTGTGCCGCGTAATTTGCAAGAATGTTTTGAAAAGCTGAAGCTGAAGAATTGATGAGGCCTTTATGAGGGTACGCACGATACTTTACGCTCCTGATATTTGTGCCTCTTAAAAATATAAATACTAATAAATTAACACAAAAAACAGTTAAAATATATAAACAGGGACATAATGAACGTGTGACAGTATTATACAACTTTATAATGCAGTAATTGTGAAAATTAGACTTAAATATACGGGACTATAGTGAAAATTTAACAAACTTTAAAATTATCTTTCGTAATAATATAAACAACGTAGTGGAAAGTGAAAGTGAAAAAAGCAAGAATTCCCAAAAATAAAAAGTGAAGCTATATGTAAAATATAGTTTAAACATTAAATGCCCACAAACCTTATGAATATACCCACATAAAACTCAACAACTAAGTAACGGTTTTGTATTAAATAAAGTGATTCAAGTCATTGAAAAATTCAGTTGTATTACTTAACGCTTCTGTAGCGCAGTTAGTAGAACGACGGTTTGCATTACTATACTACGCGACGAACGTAAGTTCGATCCCACGGCAAAAAGTTTTTAAATAATTTTTTCTAATTTAGTAATAGACTACAACTACAATATGGAAAACATAACAATCCGTAAAAAAATGCGAAGATCACACTCTGATGTAAACATTACAATGTTGGAAAAAAACTTTGACATTTTTAACTCAACCCTATTAAACACATCGTCGTTAAGTTTACACAGTGCAACACAAGAGAGAACTCACAACGATATAATCGAACTAGTTATGGGGGATTGGTGCAGCAGGAAACAATACTATTACTTTTACTTATTTATTTAAATTAAAATTACATAAAAAAAGAAATGAATAAAACTAGTGTAGAGATTCAGTCGATGTATGTACCGATCTGACGGGAAGCGACGCCGTCCGTGGTTCCCAGGGTTGATTCCGCTGATGTAGACTCGTACGACTCGCGACGTTGCTTGCTTAATTTATTTTATTTATATATTATGTGTACGTTATATATTCATCATAGGTATACAGTGTAGGTATATGTAACACCTTCCTCCCGTAGACCAGCAACTATTTGAGTATGTTTAGCGAAAATGTTGCTGGAGGTTGGCGGCCGCTATCAATTTCTTCATTTTCTGTGACAGGATAGGTTACGGAATTTTTTCTTTTGCAAAGATTTAAAATAAGTTTCTTCCGTCTAATCAATATAAAGCTGGTTCCAAATAGTGCAATTATTAATAATCCATAGAAAGGTATAGTAGTATGGTATAATGTGGGGGTGACGTCATCCTTCAGTTGCACCGGGGTTTGGAGTTGGATTTTTCCTTGAATCTCGTGCAGGGTATCCAGGTTAATTGTGTTTAATTTCAATATTTCCTTCGGTGTATCGATTGACATTTCATTTTCAATTGTGGACGTAAATTTCATAATTTTCATGGGTTCTCCTTTGATACGATCATCGATATTAATTATTTTAAATTCCTCCGTGCGTAGAAGACAATCACGTGGTACTGTAACTAAGTAGCTGCCATGGAGAAGGACTCGATCTTCTCTTCCACAGACCAGTTGAACATTCGTTACTTTCGGGAACACAACTGCGTAGTATCTGTCATCCAATTTCTCCATTGCTTCCTTTGAAAGTGATACAGTTGTTTGCTTGCAAAACTTTGGCATAGGTTTTTGGTCAATAAGGCTCTTTATGCAGTCAGGATCTGTTCTTACTTGATGATTAAATTTATTATCACATAGATACAATGACTTTAGCTTCGGCCTCATGTAGCCTCAGCCTCAGCCTCTATGTACAGATAAGAATTTCCATCAATTGCTATCATTGGATAAGGAGGAATTAGGGTTTGGTTGTACTTGTTAGGTATTATGGAAAGTTTATAAAGATAATATATACTTGGTGAAATAATAGGAAATCCAAAAATTATAACTATTTGCTTTTCAACATAAAAATATCCTGGCTTAATAATATCGTAATACTCTCTTAAGTCTACATCTAAAATTTGATCCTTAACATATATTGTTTTAAGATTTTAAATTATATTACTTAATACATCTATATCTATCATAGAATGATGGGTGCTCGATGCACGAATGAAACTTAACATATTTTCTATTCTAAAAAGTTCACTTAATAAATCATCTATATTATCACTAATTATTGTTAAAAATTGGCCAAATTTGCTAAATACAATCAAACTATTAATTACTTTTTGTTGACCAATGGACAATAAATGTAAAGTCTCATTAATTTTAATTTGATTTTCAACTAACTGACTAATTATTTGACCATGTTTAGCCATCCATTCTTTGCTAAGACTGATATGACTATTTATTTCGTTGGATATTTTAACCTCATCATTTTTTAATATTGAAATGGCATCATTAAATTTCAGTGCATCAGTGTAGTCCAAGTTTCCTGTAATACTTTTGATAACAGAACCCAAGCCATTGACAAGTCCTCTTTTAACACGTTTAGGCTCAAGACTTTTAAGTTGATTTAATGCTTTATTTAATTTACTTGTTAGGTGATTTACCTGAATTTCGTGCAAAGAGTAAGTTTTACTACAATTAGTCAATTGAGTAACAATTTCATGGAGTTGATTCTGTACTAACATAATTTTCTCTTCTATGTCATTTAAATCAATGTACTGTACAAATGTGTGGTAATGAGTCACAACCCTCATTTGTCCTAGTTTGAATGGTAAAAGTCCTGGACCATTTTCTAAACTTTCAAGTTTTATTTCTTGGCCCTGAGTCACGTGAACAATGAGCACCGTCAGTATCCTGCAACAATTTAGCATTTTTAGGGACTCGTTTTAAACGGGATTTTGCAATAGGATTACGTTTTTTAGACGTGTATATATGTATCGGTAAATTTGCTAATACACGATCATGAGTGTAACGTTGAGCTAGTTTCTGACGTGTGGCTAATGGATTACTTATGAATACTTGCTGCTGGGGTTCATAATCTACCTCAGGTTCACGATCTTGATTTCGGCGTTCTATAATATTGGTACGATCAGCTAAAGATGACTCATTTATTTTATCATAGATAACCTTCATTTGGTTTCTATGTGAAATTACATACTGTTGCATAAGGTGTTCACTTAAATTGATATCAAGTAGGTCTCTAGGATCAAAGTGACCACGAATTATATCGTATGGCCTACATTTTGTAAAAGTGTGAATAGAACTATTGTAAGCAATTATTGCATAAGGCATTAAATTTTTTGCTGATTCATTTTTATTTTGTAATTTTAATAATCTTAAATGTTCTAAAAGTGTCGAATGAAACCGTTCTATTATTCCATTTTCGTTTGGAGTGTATGGAAGAGTTTTATGGTGAGTTATATTATATATCTTAATAAATTCTAAAAAAATCTGATTATTAAATTCTGTACCATTATCTGTAACAATAGACAATGGGAGTCCATGATGTGTGCCAAAATGTAAAATGTTTTGTAATACTGTAACTGCTGTACCATCACGAAGGCAATATGCTTGGGCGTATTTCGAAAATACGTCCACGAATGTAATAAATTTTTCATTTTCTACTGTGAATAAATCAATATGAACAATTTCAAGGGGCTTTGTCGCTGGAGGCACGATGTTAAATTGTTGCCGAATGGGATGTCTATCATATTTTGCTTGACCACATAAAACACATTCATTAATAAATTTTGAGATATGATCTTTTAGTTTTGGCCAGTAATATCTACTAGAAATAGCTAAAAAACTTTCGTTAATTCCTCTATGGTTAGTTTTCCCCTCATGATAGTTACGGATAATACGTTGTTGCTCTAAGTAATCTGTCACGTCTTGCAATTTAAATTTAGTCACCACAAGATTTAAAGACGAACTACGAAAAGTATTTTGCAAAATAGGGATAATTTTGTACATCGCTAAAGGTGGATCTATTTTTAAAGCGGTTTTAATTTTTGGATTAACAAATTCTTTAATAGAATTAATAAGGTCTTGCTCAAAATTAGATTCTGTTATTTGAATTTGAATACGAGTTTGATTATCAAAAATCTTTGTTACTATTGGCGCTGCTTTTATGGTACCTACCACAGAAATACATATTTGGATGCGAAATTTATTTAAAGGATCATCAGTTATTGGAATTTCTAGAATTGGATCTTCGTTACTTGTATGTACTGTGTCTGTCGATGAATCAGATCGATCAGGTGGCGAGTTATCTCTTTCTGCCAGTTCAGTTAAGTTTGGTGGAGATGCTGTTAAGGTACTTTCATTACTATTAGGAGCCGTGAGTGTCGATGAATTTGATAAAGAAGGGCGTCTTTCTGTTGGATTAACAATGATGGAACTTATTTCTTCGTTATGAATTTCAACTCTAGACAAAGCATCAGCATTACTATTATTTTTACCCTTTTTGTAAACTATAGAAAAATCATATTCACTCAGTCTAAGCCTCCATCTCGTAAGTCTGGAATTTGGTTCCTTTAGATTCATGACCCACTGTAGAGGTTTGTGGTCAGTTACAATTTTGAATTTTTGCCCGAAAAGATAAGGACGAAAGTATTTTGTGGCCCAAACTATTGCTAAAAGTTCTTTTTCTATTGTACTATAATTACATTCAGAATCATTAAGTGTCCTTGAAGCGTAACTAATAGGTTTATCTGATCCTATCGTTCCCTGAGACAAAATAGCTCCAATAGCGAAATTTGATGCGTCCGTGGTCAGTATGAATTCTTTGCTAAAATCTGGGTACTGTAGTATTGGGTCGTTGCTTAATAATTTTTTACATTTTTCAAAACACTCCAAATATTCTGAATCTAAAGAAATTTTACCTTTCTTTTTTAAGCATTTGGTCATTGGTTTAGTAATTTTTGCAAAATCTGGTATAAATTTCCTGTAGTATCCTACCAAGCCCAAAAACTGTTTTATTTCTTTGCTACTACGGGGTAATGGATATTTCTCTATCACAGCAATTTTATCAGGATTTGGTTTTATTCCTTCGTTACTAATAATATGTCCAAGATATGTAGTTTCCAGTTTTAAAAATTCAGATTTATCTAGTTGAATTTTGAAATTAGATTCTCTTAATCTCATTAAAACTTTTTCTAAATTAATTATATGTTCTTGTAATGATGTACTAAATACGATTATGTCATCTAAATACACTAGGCAAATTTCATTTTGTAAACCTTTCAAGACGTTATCCATGACCCGTTGGAAAGTAGATGGTGAATTTTTGAGACCCATTGGCATACGTACAAACTCATAATGACCATTTTCAACATTAAAAGCAGTTTTTGATATATCACTAGGGTTCATCTCGACTTGGTAGAATCCACTAGCCAAATCTAAAGTAGTAAAATACTGGCATCTGCCTAACTTATCTAAAACATCTGTAATATTTGGAATTGGGTACTTATCATCGAGGGTTTTATCATTTAATTTGCGAAAATCTACCACTATACGCCATTTTTGCTTGCCCGATGCATCAGCCTTTTTTGGAACGACCCAAATAGGCGAGCTCCAAGCTGAATCAGACGGCCTAATAATCCCTTGTTCTAACATCTTAGTGATTTGTTCCCTAACCTCTTGACGATGAACATGAGGGTAGCGGTAGCTTTTCGTAAAAACCGGTATTTCATCAGTTGTTCGTATTTTATGCTTTATCTGATTAGTAAATGTAAGTTTTTCCCCTTCAATATAAAAAACATCTGCATATAATGAACACAATTTTTTCAAATTACATTTTTCTTCTTGATTTAAATGACCAGTACGAATTTTCGATAAAACTTCTTTAACCCTATTAGGATCGCTTTTAATTGGTGTAGTTTCTAAGTTAAAAATTTTGGTGACAAAAGGCTTCTCAAAATTTAAAATTATATTATTGCAAGTCGGATTTTCTATTTCAAATATAGCTACTCACTACACGAAACATTAAGTACCACCATAGAGGCGAAACGTACATTATATAAAAATTTAACATTAAAAGCTTTTATTCGAGGACTAAATGAACCATTAGGATCACGGATAATATGTATGCGGCCAGATACATTAGAAAAAGCTCTAGAATACATACAAGATGAATTGAATATTATGTATGTGCAAAAACGTCACAGTCAAAATTTTTATAAAGTACATCCATCTTCTAAAGTCATGCCAACATTTCATAATTCTAATACCCCGCCAATATTTAAATTTCATAAAAATTCTCCGCCGAACTGGCAGCAGTCACCAGCTGCTCCACCACCACTACCATCACCGTCGCAACCGCGGAGCCAGTCGCAGGTGAGTTTAAGACCTTTTCAAATGCCAATTAGGACCCAGCAGATGTTTGGTGCTCCTCCACCTGGCTACGGTGCTCAAAGTCCAGCTTTTAGACTACCCTTTAGGAATCCACCGCCGAAACCTATGAGCGGTGTACAACATTTTGTACCCAAGGTTTTACCTCCAGCCGGACATAACTGGCACTTTGTCTTTGTATTGTTTTACACTTTTCAAATCTACAGACATGTCACTTTGTCTTTGTATTGTTTTACACTTTTCAAATCTACTTTGTTTATTTAATGCAAACTTACGTTTTTTTATCTAATTTGACATCAATAACTTTTATGTTAAATGAATTGACGTCTACAATGTCATTACGCCTATCAGTCATTTACTAACATATGACATTGACATTTATGACAATGAAGGCAGCGTTTTGTGATTCGTACTTTAATTACCTATTTAAAGACTTTTGCGTTTCGATATTGCTTTATGTTTGATTTTAGTTGCATATTTGTTAATTTTATATGGCAAATAGAACTCAAACGCACTAAATTCGATAGCGGTGTTTAAAAACCGGTTTATTATTATTATTTTTTTTTTTTATGTTTTTACTCTTACATGTCTTTTTACATCTTTCTTTTCTTCATTTATGTGTTATTTTACTTGTGTTAGCTTTAGATTTAAATTTTGTTTTAGTGTAATGTCTCTCGTCTCTTTCAGCACACCAAGTGTAGTGAGTTTAATAAGTCGGGAGTTAGAAGTTTTTATTATTATTTGTTTTGTTATTATTATTTTTTTTGTTAGAGTAAATTTAATTTAAGAAATTCCTAATATTATTTTAATAAAAATACGTTTATTCAACTCTGTTAATAAATACACATTTACACACACATATATTGTTTATTACATTAAATACTAATATTTTACATTGTAATACTTTATTAATCATGGACAACGTTGACGTTATATGCGATAGTTTCTTCTCCTGCTCTTCCTCTAATAGCTTTGAGAGCGCGGATGGTAATGATTCTTCACCCTTAACGCTGCATGATCAGATCTCTACTACTTTTGCTGGCTATCTCGGTAATTTCAATGTTGCTCACATCAATGCGCAAAGTGTTCCTGCACATTATTCAGATCTTCTAGCATCCTTTAGTGATACTTACCTTGATGCGCTGTTTATTTCGGAATCTTTTCTCAAACCATCACTCCCTTCTGCTCAGTTCGCATTACCAGGATTCGTCCTTATTCGCAACGACAGAATAGGTAAAGGCGGTGGAGGGGTAGCGATCTATTTGCGCGCTGACTTACCTCACAAGGTAGTTGGAGCTTCTCCTTCCGAATACTCCGAATCAGCCGAATACCTTTTCGTCGAAGTTTCGCTACGTAAACGTAAAGTTTTGTTAGGTGTTTTTTATAGCCCTAATCTTAGTATTAACTACTTTGAATCCTTAGATATTATTTTATCAGATCTATGTCCATCCTATGAACACTTCATATTAATGGGTGACTTTAACACTTGTCTACTTAAGAATGACTCACGTTCATTAACACTAAAGTCACTTCTATCTTCTTTTAATCTCCATGTTCTACCTCTTTCTCCTACTCACCATTTCCCTAACTGTACTCCGTCACTACTCGATCTGGTAATTGTCTCTTCTCTTGGTAATGTCGATACTCATGGGCAAATTACATCATCTTTTTCCTATCATGATCTTATATTTCTATCTTACCGTATTCGTTCTCCTAAGCGGGAGCCGGTTTATCTCTTTCTTCGAAGTTACAAAGGCATAAACATGGAAACATTGGGGCGCGATGCTGGTGCTATTGACTGGTCTTCGCTAGTGAATAGCACTGACATTGATGACAAGGTGGAAATCTTTAACGGAAAGGTGCTTGACTTGTTTGACCGACATGCTCCAGTCAAGCGTATTAAAGTAAGACGCATTCCTGCGCCCTGGATTACCCCTAAAATAAAAGAATATATGGGTCGGAGAGACAGAGCTAAGAGGAAACTTAAACGTTGTGCCACTGAGCAAAATTTCAATAACTATAAATTACTGCGTAATCG
>DWPP01000043.1:0-16731 GCA_018251735.1 Eantis mithridates tamenund
TGTATTGTCCATGCCGCCCGCGACACAGGGAATCCTACTGCGGGGGTATGAGTGTGTTAGCGTTTATTATTATTATTATTATAAAACTCAAAAAGTACTGGTAAGATCTGGATCAAAATTGAATCGACACGAGAATCTCGCGCTATAAACAAAATAATTTATCAAAGTTGATTAAATATAATGAGATTACAAGTTAATGCACCAAAAAATTCTTATTGAGAACCTTCTCCTCTATTAAAGTCGGGTAAAAATGTTGCTAAATGTTTCGAGCTTACGAGTACATTAACATAATTGAAGTGTTATATATCACATAATTTTCATTTCGTATAGGTAATCATTGCTATTTTATAATATTACATGTTTTTATCGCTGAAATAAATGCACAATTTCGGCATATAGGTCGAGGAATAAAGTCTACGTAAAACGATCGACTGAAGTTTGTTGGCGCCCAATCTGGGGCCAACCTAACTAGAAAATGCATACTCGCATGCACTTTATGACTACTCTCATTTAAAAGTTTTACTGCCCAAAGTTCATTGTACTATCTACTAGTTACATAGGGTTTTGAAAGTTGTATTTGAATTATTAATTACACTTTTTAGAAATAGTTATGAAGTACTATCATATATTTTAAGGATCGTACCCTTACGCGTTTTTGAAGACCCTCCCCTCTCGGTGACCACCTTTAGTATTTGCTTAACCTCCCCTGCCCTCCTCTCTCGTTTACATGTAAAAATTCAAAAGTAAGATTTAAATAATTCTATGTAAACAGAAAGTAATATATATATATATATACATACTAGCTGTCCCGGCAAACGTTGCTTTGCCATAAACGTTACTTCAGCCGAGAGTAAATATAAAATTGTAAAAAAATAGAGGTTTTTGGTAAAATTTAGGGTTGTATGTATTTTTTTTTGCTGAATCATTAAATTGAAATAAAAAAAGGTCCAAAAAGTAAAAAAATAAATGTTAGGGGTGGACAGCCCTTAACATTTAGGGGTATGAAAAATGGCCGATTCTCAGACCCACTCAATATGCTCACAAAATTTCATGAGAATCGGTCAACCCGTTTCGGAGGAGTATGGGAACGAACATTGTGACACGAACGAATTTGTGACAATTCGATTTCAATAACCTTTAAGATGTCTTCAGACCATCTTGCTATGATAGGAAGTCTTCTGTGTGTAATTACGGTGTTACACTATATACCTACTATATGTATACTTATCAGCGTACCTACTGAGTGGCGTGTAAAATGTGGCCTATTTTATACTATTGTAAAAAAAAATTTGTAAAAGAAATGTCATAACGTTTGTAATGCTTTTCTTTAATTTAGGTAGTGTAGATTTAGTAAAACCTCGACTCTCCTGTAAATGAAAAAATATTATCTATCGATCACAGCAAATATCCTAATTATTTAAAGCACTGAATTTTCATTGTGTAAAGTGTTAAATAAATCACCGTAAATAAATGCAAAGCAAAAAGCAATAATTACAACATCGTGAGAGAAGTATCATAGCGTACAGCGAAATTTAGCATAACTCTGAAATCACTGGCACATTCACAAAACACTTCAGCAAAAATTTTGGGATCCAGATTTGCGTATTAATAGAGAATAAGGAGGTCGCGCGAGGAATTAAATTTAAAGTCAAATCGTATTTGAACAGAGTGTGGAGTGGCGTCGATTTACGTGATAGAAAGGATTTTTATTTAATTTGAGATTTTGTGGACATCCATGAGTTGCAATGACCATTTAACATCAGGTGATTTGGATCCTCGATTGTTACGATATTGTATTTCAGAGACAATAATAATTGAATTGTTAAATAGCCTTGATCTTTAGCACAATCTGGACGAACATGGCCGCTATTGACCTGTTTACAGTCAGCCGGTGTAGATAGCGCATTCGCGTATGGTTCCCATTAGGGCTTCATAATGTATACAGTTGCGAAAACAACCTCGTTATACATATACGAGTGTAGGCTACTTTACAAAAAACCTGCAATTGTAACCGATTTTAATCCAGTTGTTGTTCATTTGTTAAATATTTTTGTTTTATCTTGTTGTTTATTATCACTGATGTAAATAAAACCTGATGTCGAGTTAAAAGCCCAGGGAGCAATGTAGGATTTTATCCCGTGTTTAATCCCAAAAATTATGAAAACAGAAAGCAGTCGTTAATTTGATAAGGATACTCCTATGCTCTCAGATTTCTTATTGACACTATGTCAGCCATAAAATAATAGGTATTTTATATGCTGCTTGTATTGGATGAGTGATATGAAGCTTATAGAATACCTACTTCACCACGCAGAACAAACCTAACTACTAATTATTTTAAGATGTTTTATAAATTATGCGGAAAACTTCAGTAGTTAGTAAGAATTTAAATTCCTGCGTAAAGGGAATATTTAGAATCAAATTACCCTTTTTCTTTTACTTGGACGAAGTTCTTGAAATAACTAACGGTATAATTTTATAAGCTACAAGAAAAAAAATTCCAGGAACTTCAGGTAGCAATTTATTCTGAATAGATAACATCTAAGGTATTATTAAAGTAGTATATTTTATTGGGCAATTTTTTTTATTGTTAAAGATACTGATCATTTCCGCGAATAATTTCACAACACACAAATTGCAGCTTCAATTAAATTTGGAAACTATATGTAAATTTACATAGGTATATTTTATCTTTTATCTAGTCATAATGAGAATTATTCAAAATGTTCTTATACATTTTCTCATTTTAACCCACATGTTCTGCGACTTACAATTATTTACTGTTATTAAGTGGACAATTAAATATGGGCCTCCTAGGGTAAAGGTTAAAAAGAATATTGTGCTAGGATCCTTGGCATCGCCAGAGTCTTGACATCGCAAGGCAATACTACTTCAATCTAACATATGAGTTCTGTTGTGAGCTAGCAGCGACTGCTGTGAGTTAGCAATGGCACTGGCATGCACGGCTGATTCTTTTTCCGCATTACAGACTCTCCAGATCAAACAGCTAACACAAACTAATACTATCTATATTAGTTTGTTTGAGAACTTAGAACTTATCTTAGAAACTTATTGACTGTTTGCACCTGACTTAGGTTGCTGAACCGATTTATGTTTTAGTTACTAGCCCAAGATTGAAGTGCTATCGGACTTTGTAATTTCCACTTTAGGCTAAAGCTCAATACCTCCTTTGATATCTGTAGCTATATTTGTAACTTGATTATACCATAAGGGACCTGGCATGAAGATATGTATATAAGTATGTACCTATGTAGATTACCATAAACACATTTGATAAACAGAAAGAAACAAACACAAATTATGAACTCAATCATACACAATCAGGAATAAAATCATCAATTCGTGGGTATTTGCTACTATTATTGCCTCCAATACATTATACCGGATTACCACCTAAACGCAATCATACTAATCAAACCTTGTTTGCTACCCAAATTGTAATTCACGTTAAATGTTAATCAAATCTGTGTTGGTACCACAATAGCCTCGGGCTGGGATCGAATTTAATTTAGAAATTGACTTTCGATGTTAGACGTGTCAAATGTGGCCTAATTAATTATTCTGGTGTGAGTCTCTTTAATCCCAGGAGTGGCTCGTATTGGTGGGTTCGCGAACAAATCACTGACTTCATCAGTAGGGCTGACATGTCCTCTAGGATAATAAACATATACAATTCATATTGAACTAAAACATAAGCTACTATGTTATATTTTACCAGTATTTACAGCCTGAGCAAGAAGTATAATTATATATTTTCTATGTATTCCTATGCATATGTGGCATGGAATTGGCACGCTTTGAAGCCTTTACAATAAAAGTAAATAAAAATAAGACAAGATTATTTATTCAATTTTATACACATGTATATGCGGTTGGTTATATTCTTTAAAAAATTTTTATTATATTATTATTACTAACACAATTATAAAAAATAAAAATACTAATTAGGTTAATATGTGACAGCCCTATGATCTAATTGTTTCGTCAGGTATGATTGCCTGTATTTAAGTTCGCTAACACACGAATACTCACTCCACTCTTAACTTCACTGTATTTCGGGAATCAATATAATTAATTAACTACAAAACGGCTTTTACCTATGTGGTCATAACCCAAAATCTGTCATAAAGTTGAACGTGGATCAGAAAAACGAGAACTAAGTATATTTATCGTCATTGTTTTTTGCATTATGTAGATTATGAGATGTCCGACTCGAATTCGTCCAGGTTGAACTGCACCGTCACATATCGACATGAATTAGGGCAGAAAATACGTAAAACTCTAGGTCTCGGTTTTGTTGAGCAATAAAAATCTTTAAACATTTTCAGATATCTTCTGCTTTTAAAATAGCCAACAGACGCGTTAGCCTTTGACCCATGTCTCTACCAAGCCACATTCGATCAACGTCAACTGTCCCGATCCCGTGGGGTCTAAAAATGTAGAAGTCACTACTCTACAAAAATACATCGAATACGCTTTGAGTGTGTCAAACCTAATTTTAATTTCATCTACTGCGTTGGAACAGACAACTGAATTCCACATTCCCGCTGAGAATCGAACCCAAGTTTGACGTAGTATCGTCACGCGTCTGTGTCCTGTACAACGTGCATGTTTGCATGTGTGCATGCGAGTATCACAATATGGCGTACACAGACCGGCGTCATGCGGCTCGATGCCGGACGTAAAACGTAGATAAAACTTAATAGAACGGTCGACGTTAAAATTGTTATAGACGGCCTATATTACAGCTAATAATTGATTGCCTTCTGCGCACTCCACCCTATAACTTCTTATCTAAGATGTCAGAGTGACGTTACACTTGAAATTTATTTGCTCGTAAATGTCAATTCATTTTCATGTAATTGACTCAGACAGTTTGTTGTCTATGTAGACTTTTTTCAGATTTCGTGGCCATACCAATAATATAAAATATCTTGTATTATATTGTTATGCCAACAAGGTACACGTTTATAATAATGCTTACAATATCTGTAATGCAATAAAGAATAGGAATATTAATTTTCCTCTTCTATCTGCTTATCTATAGAGTTCTGTTATCTGGATCCTTTCTTGAAAATACTAATTATAGAAATTATTAAACAGATTTTAATTCCTATACTATTGTACAGTATTTTTAAACTGCAGACATAAAAACAGGGAAAGATGTACTCGCATGGTAAACCTATTTGTGCTGTGCTTTATCATTCTGGTGTAATCAAAACCGGCGGTTGTTTCATTGTCATTTAACTTGATACATTCACGCCAAAAATAAACGCAGATCACACATTACCTACAACACAAATAATTGTTACTATCGACAACCAAACGCTTAATTTCAACTGGGCGTTGTTTAACTATACACATACCTACATGACACGGAGTCTAAATAATAGGTTTGAATAAATAATTAGGTTTGAATAAAAGTTTTTAAAAACGATTCTAAAGGTTGAGGTGCAAGCAGTGATTAGCTTAGTGGGGTTTGATACTGGATTCATACTTCGGTGTACTCTAAATTCTCGAAGTTATGTATATTAGTAACAAGTTATCACATGCATTGCTTTTAAGGAAATATCGCGAAGAAAACTGCATGGATAAGCAAGGCATATGAATTCCACAAATACACAGATAGTCAGCGTAGTGGACTAACTCTTGGCCTTAACCTTTATCGTATCCGAAAAGAGGCACTTGCCCAGCAGTGCGATGGATATTTTGTTCATGAAAGAGTAAGATAAGCATAAAATATTGGAAGTTTTACTGTTTTCATCAAATCTGATAAAAAATAAATGCTTTTAAGTGTCGGCAGCAATTATTATCATGAAACAGGTCTCGCTCAGCCGGATAGTACATAGAACATAGAAATTTATAGAACATAGATATTTTGTACATAGAAATCAGAAAAGAAGGTAAATACCACCTACTTGCTTCTTTAACATTAACACAAAACAGGACAGTCAAAACATGTATGTGAATAAAGTAAATTATGCACAATATACCCTTGCATAAAGACTTTACATTATTATCTAGGTATTAATGTGTCAAATCAAATAATACAAGTTAAGCTTCTTCGTACAGTTTAATCTAATCCACGCACTCGTACGAATGTGCTCGCAATCCGCCTTCAGTGTGGTGGATTTCGCGATGCCGATCCGAGATTAAACAGGTAATCTTGAACCGAAACCTAAAGGTTTTTAATAGGATTACGGACCAGTTTATATATTTATCCACGCATTACTTCACATGAGACTACTTTTGCATAAAGAACTTTACGAACGATGTAAGCTGCAATCTACTAGGTAATCTAATTCTGCATTGAAGCAGCGTTGTAACTTCAAGCCTATTCCTCATAACATACCCTAGTAGTGTGACATAAAAGAGGTTGAAGCCTTGAACAGAAATACATTGTGATATTCTTGTAAACTAATTCAGATTTCCTGAGAAGTGTCATTTATGGATTTAGCTGACTTCTAATAGAAAACATGTATAATGTTAAATGATAACATTAATTGCGATGGTAAGTTGTCTCCGAAGCCTTGAAATGTAGAAAGTAACTTGAATAATATTAAAATTGGTGTAATTTATTGTTTTCTAAATTAATCAGCGAAATGTAAAGCCTTATTTACTTTGAAATATTTTACTGACTGAAATACGCATTCACACAAAATTTAATAAGCTCACACCCCTGTTCTGAACTCAAAATTTAATATTCCCTTAGAAAATTAACACATGCTTCCAAATTGAAAAGTTCTTATCCTTTTCCCCTCATGAGTTTATGATTGATGACGTCACACATCGTCGCATCTTGGTAATTCCCCTCATAATACTTTCGGAGGTATCATGAGAGCAATCTTGTATTTTCTAAGCTACTGGTGTTGTTGCTTATAAAATACAAGATCTTTTCATACACTTTTAACCTTAAAAATGTGTCCATAGGTAAAAATACAATATGTATGTGATGTGTAATTCTTTTTAAATTACTTAATCGTACAACAGTACGATTCGCGACATATTAACCTTTTATAAAATATGCATATAATTTTTAAAAAATCGTAGTAAATTCAAAATGTAAACTTTCTATACATTTTATGTAGAATGTGTTGAGTACATACATAGTTTAAATCTTTCGTGTCTTAGTTCCGTAGTAGTAAGTAAAAATCCCTTTTCTTTCTTCTGAATCTTAGAGATAAATCATGTCTAAAAACTTGTAGTGTATTAAAACGAGCATTCATAGACAGCATTTATCAATTCCAAAAATATTTATGGACCGTAATAAATGGCATGAAAAATTAACATAAGAATTGCCTGAAACATGAAAAAGTTGACTGAACGTGTTACGTTATGACATTTATATTTTGCGTCATTGCGACGGTTATACGACAATTATAGTTTATTTTGGTTTGCAATATAATTCTTGCTTTGGTGGCAACGGTTTCAATTCGCTGCCACCGCAAGTATGTACATACTATGTACCTCAAGCTTCGAGGTGGATAAGTGGTTATGAACACATTAGTTATTATTCAACGTAGCATTTGTTCTCTTCTCTATGTATATTAATATGCACTTGACCCATTTGTAAGTTGTATACTATCCTTTATTTCCATTTCATACTTGACCAACGTAGTGGACTAAAGCCTAAATGCTTCACATCTGTGAGAGGAAATCCGATCCGGGGTGATGATTTGCGTCAATGCACACGTAAATCGAAGTATTCACTCGACACAATTGCTATTTCTATTTTAAATAACAATAGTACTAGGTATTTAGTATTGAAACTCGAATAATTAAAGATTTATGTGTGTTACGAAAATAACAAACATGTAAAACTTTAGAGAATGGAACACTGGTGGCTATTTTAGCTACTGGTGCGTCGTTAGAAATTACTTAAATTAGATTATATTATTTGCAGGCCACCATAAATTTATCGAGTAAAATCGTATGGACGTTTTTATACATGTTCAACGCGTCTAAAACACGATATATTACTATTAAGACTACCAGACAGGTAGATAGATGATAGGTGACTCACTGGTGTTGCAATGTTTATAGGTGACAGAAACCACACACCATCAGATAGCCTGCATTTCGAACTCTAGCTTCGATCTTTAGCAGAACAAAAATTTGAGTAAAGAAAAGTTAGTAAGTAAAATTTGAGTAAAGTAAGTTAGTTAGTAACTAATGAAAATGAACGTCTTTTCCCCTGCACGCGCTAAAATCATAATACAAATACGTGAAGCAAAACTTTTTACTGCTTTTAACGACAACTATGCGAATGGAGGAGGACGAAATACGGCATAGTTATTGAGTACCTGAGGACGATACGTGTAAAAGCTAATATTTTTTTATAGTATGTTTTAGAAGAATATAGAAAGAATAAAAATAATGTAAAATACCATTTATTACTTATTGTATGATATTCAGACATTCTAATCGAACATGAAAAGAGATTAAATATTACATGTACCTACTCTTGTTTCATTCTTCATTTATTTCGCCATCTTTAAGTTCCGAGTTTCGACCATTAGGGACCACTAGTTTACGTTATAAAGCACTATCTGAGACAAATAAGACAGTAAATAGTGATCACCTACGACTTACTCCACATCTATACGCCTGATTACAGTAAAATTCTCTGAAATAACTATGATTTGATAGAACGGGTAAGATAGAACTCCACAATCACTGTGACCATTATTCTATCTTAACTCTAGCTTTTTATTTTAACAAATCCGGATAGTTAAATGTTGTCCTCTACGCGAACTATTAAAAGAGTTGTGTTGCCTGTGGTTTCCAGAGCCTTGACGTCTCAGGATTCAGCGATAGGTACACTTAAGAGGAAGGTCAGTTCCCCATCTTTATTATAGGTCGAGCAGTCACATATATCAATTACCAAATTTTATTTTTGTAACTGGCCTTAGATTTAATCAACAACCGTTAGATGAATGGGAAAAGAATGGAAAAATGTACTACACGTGGCGTGGCCCCGCAGAGACTACAGAGTGGCCTGGAAATACTTATTCATACTATCATTTATTCGAGGTCCTAAGGAAACACATTAATCCAACGAGTCATATCATCGGAAGAAACATGACAGACAAGGACAGCCTTCCTACTTCTCAATTATTCACTGCCCCGGTAAATGTGTCCGGATAACCCCAATTACTCATGACGGTGTTATAACATTTAGGTATTTGTATTGTAGATGTCTAAGAGATTTTAATTATTAAGTGGACACTTAATCTTAATCCTCATAAATACTTAATCTGTCATTATTAATTATCTCATTAATAAATAATTAATTGTTCAGTTATATCTAGTATAGACATAACTGAACAGCTTAAGTATTAACGGTAGCCCAGTACAAAACTTTAGTCTTATATAAGCCCTATTATATAAATATACAAACTGAATGCTCGCTCCGATTTCATATACTATAAACTAGGAAAGAAACAAATCCTGAATCTCGATCACAGTCAATCGGGTCCATTGTATTTCTAGATTCTTCTTCATTTTCTAATAGACTTAATCACTCATATATTTTTGTAAAAAAGAGTAGTTCAGTGACAAGATTTATATATATTTTAATAGAATATTTATTTTGGTATTTGTAAGTGTACTTATGAGCATTGTAAGGTATTCTAGTATGTCAAGGTACCTATGAAAAATTAGACAACAGGACTATCGTCTGATTTCTCAAGGATATGTGTGTATTGATAATTTACTGTCATACGCTTTGCGTTGAAAAAATCCGGTGGAAACCAGCAACCCTTAATGTTCTGCGAGGTACGTAAAGTATACCAATCCCCACTTGGCAAGCGTGGTGATCTGTGGCCTTAACCCTTCTTATCATTCAGTATAGACCCATTTCCAGGTGTTACTAGCGAGACAAAAATGTATTGATGGAGACGACTATGATGTAAGCATCTTCATTATATATATATTGTTCATTTGGAAAACTTCTTTCAACACTCTTTAAAACTTACGGTCTTCGATACAAACGCTGACCGCGTCCAAAATTGTGCTCATCTAACTTTGATTAACTATGTAGGTAGACCCTTGCTGGGCGGACGCTGAAACTAAGACACAATAATGTAGTTTATAGCGAGAGGAAAATGCCGACCATAAATAACTTTTAAATGATTTATAGGAAAACGTACAGATACCAAACGTGTTCTGTGTGGGCCATGATAAAACTTGGCTGTAGGTATTCTGGACAAAAGTAAGATCTATTGGAAAAGTTATCAAAACTAAATTGACTCCATGGGTTCTTTCTTTTTGATATGGTTATACGCAAATTTATTAAAGAATCTCGGCATTCACCGAGACAGCTAAGCAATAAAATGGTATGTGCGAGTCAAACTCACATGCAGGTGTCTAAACATTTCCGTTGAAGAGAGCCCTGTGACAGGCGAGACAGGTGAGGCATAATATTGGGTTCTGCTTACCACCTTTCAGGTACAGTAAGCATAAATTATTATTATTTTATCACTAACGTTGTCTTATGAATATGATAAATTTGTATTTCTGGGTGATAAGTAAATATGCAAAAGCTTTTTTTTTAAGTTTTTAATAACAACTGCAAAACTCACCTTGATTAAAATTTTCAGCGGCTAATTTATGTATTTAAATGGAATAGTTATTAAAACGTTGTTTTGTTTTATGTAAGAAAACACAAAATATGCTTTATTCTTTGTTTATCTGGGAAGTACAATACATATTTAAATTCAAAATTATAAAACAGTTTGTCGTTATGCGTAATACCTTCTGCTGAAGAAAAACGTGAACTTTAATGAGATACCTTCGCTTTTGTTTTTGAAACAAAACTCTGTTAAAATTACACAACGCTTAAAACAAAAGGCTAAGCGAAACAAGTACAATAATTAGCACTCGCGCCCTCATTTGGATGCTACTTCCCAACGTTTATGTTATCGTTACAGTATTAACATAACTTGTACCGAGTGTCGGTAAAAGAGTGCTGGGAGTTTATTGAGGGCGTTGTTCTCCCGGTCATCCATGCTCTGATACGGTTCCTAAGGCAGAATCTCTTTAATAATAATTGTATAGACTTAACGTTCATCTATTGTATAATATGTTCCAATTGATGAAATAAAATATTTTTTCTTTTAAAAGCCAAAAACACATTATGTTCGGTCAGTTTTATCGGTTTCCCTTTTGTTTTGTCATATTTGATGCGTATGGTAATTTGTTTGTAATGTCAATCCTCATCCGAATGTCCGTCAGTGCAATAACAGATACGGGCATTCAACAATTAATGTTTGCTTTGGTTCCAATTACACTCGTATTGAGCGCGTATGTCAGCTGGGCTTCGAAACACGAAGCAATTTTGGCATTAATTGCTTTGCGATATGGTCAATATAGATACGCAATGCTTTTCAAATAAAAAAATAAAAAAAGCCTTATTGTTATCCATTCTTCTACTAAATTTAACTGTACATAACTCCGCAATTGGTGTTGTTTGCAAGTTATTTACCGAATTGAGCTACGTCAAGCGCAGTCGGTACCACGATGGGTGCGTCTGCATAATATGATTTACGAACTATTTCTGTTTTCTTGTTTAAATCTTACAACGAACATGTTTTCTGAGGAACATGTTTCCCTGTTCTGATGTCGTATCCAGGTATTATTTCTTGTAGCTTAGGTCGACCCAATTTTCTTTTACGATTCCGAAACCTTATTCCATCGCCACTATTCGGTAATTGCTGCCTATTTGCCGACAGTATAGGTACTGTGAGTAAATTGGTGCCTCTGGTTATGGGTTCATTGAGCATTGAAGTTTCTTCTTCATTTCATAATACACTTAACATTATATGAGAGGGTTGGCCTATTTCATACGTGTTGTGAAAATTCGCATTGGTAAAATGAGGAAAATAGCCTGCTTTTCCTAACCACTAAACTAGCATTGCCAAAATTTTCTATTCGTAAAAATGTAATTCAATTACAACCAGCTACGATAGATTAATATTTAATTCCTCGACACGCCGTTTGTCCAATTTGCAAATCTCAATCGCTAGCCGTGTATCGGCTAAATCAATTAGTGTCGACACGAATCGCGGGGATATCTGGAATATCGGCAATATCACTTGCTCTCCGGTGCGGTGTAGGGAATATTGAGTGGCATTGCGTGTATCGTGATTGTCATGGTCCTTTGACGGCACATCGGTCCCAGTGGGAGGTGATCAATAAATACTTGATTAATTTGTAGTCCTTGTTTCCATTTGTATGTAAATTACGATTCGACAATTTTTAAATAGCAAATTTTTATATTAAAGATAGGCTTTTAGATTTTAGATAGGATCGGCTTAATCGAAGTTTAATACTGTTGGTAGTTACACAAATATAAAACGTAAACAATGTCTTATTAAATACTTGTGTTTAATCAAATCGCCACAAACTATTACCGTGAAGAGCACTCGCGTCATCCCGAGCGGCCATCCAATTAATTCGTACCTGTTCAATAAACGCGACTACCGACAGTTATGACGCTTCACGCCGGTCGCCTCGATGGTCGGTGAGCGTTTACGTGCGTTTTACTGATTAAATTTTAATCGAACTGAAAATACAAGTTCAATTAAGCGTGACGAGTCATCTCGTTGGCGTCAACTCTGCAAGGGAACTCATTCGTTTATCTCACTGCTTGTTATTATATAGGTTTCAATAATGATTAAATTGGGATTTTAATATTTTATCAACGTATTACGCTCTACTCCATTATCACAACTCCATATTTTATAGTATCAATCATACATAAATTCAGACCAGGCATACGTACAAGAACAATTCTATTTTAAAAAATGCTAAAGTTTGAATTACAGCTTGTTTTTTACTTAATCATGTCATCACACTTTAGAAGAGCTAAATGAAGTTTAGCACAGATTCAGCCTACACTGAAGTCCTCATAAGCAGATTCAGCTGAACCGATTTAAATGCGCGATAAAGTGGATACGAAAATAATTTATTTTTATAATTTGATCCAGTGAGCAGCACTGCGATTCCAATAATATAAATACAAGTTAAAAATTCATGACGGTATTAATAGCTAGGCCGGAAAAGCAATAATAGCTGTAAATTAACATTTTTAATTTAAAGTAATATTATCATACCATCGTCTATATTATCATTATTTAAGGGAGTGATGTGCACATGAAGAGTTTGTTTGTAAAAGGCCGGTCAATATTGCCGTGAGCTTGTCATGTTATGATATATAACACGCAGTGAGTACAAACTGATGGACAGTAATTGGTGTTCCATTAAGGAATCATAAATATTGTGTTATCGCTCATCTTATGAAGACGCGTGCAACATTTAATGTAACGAATGTTTTTAAAAATATTTTAAGTCGGTACAAAAGAAGAATCGTTGTGGTACGTAGGTATGTGTCTACGAACGAAGTATTTGTGTGTATTTTTGGAATGAAGGTTTATGATGAAAATTTTAGTGTAAGAAATTTTATAAAACTATTTCCAAGAATTTTTTACTGAAGGCATATTTTCATAATTTTGAAATTTACTTTCCTCAGTTTGTTTTTTCAAAACATTTCAATTACGTTTATAATTTTAGGAGTGAAGATATACCTTGCCTCATCTTTAACCTTTTTATGTCCCATAGCTGGGCTGGTGTCTCTGACAAGCAACATCTACACCACGCTCTGATTGAATGCAAATTAGTGGACATGACCGCCAGTGGTCAATCTGTTGAATTTTTTTACCACCTATATAGTTTCCAACAAGGTTTAACTACCGCACTTCGATGGCTTATCGTGCTATCAGAAGGACAGATGTGTTAATATACTACTACTGTGTAGTAGCAGCTTAACGCAACTAGCAGCAACAGCTGCTAATCAATAATCAAAAAAGTAAATCTGAGATACCAGAATCCATGTATTATAAACATTCAACTGCTAACACTCCAGAAGAAATATGCAATCTTTTTTCCACATTTTTCAGTTCTGTATTTGCGTCCACAGATGTGAATGACCATTTCGATGTCGATAATATTCCTGATACAAATAATAACTCTGACCTTTTGATAAACAAAATTCATTTAAATAAAGAAGATATAAGGAAAGAACTTGAAATACTAAATACATCTAAAGGACCCGGTGTAGATAATATACCGGCTTATTTTCTTAAACATACTGCTGACGTAATTTTTGACCCATTATATCATATCTTTAATCGTTGCTTATATGATGGCATATTCCCCTGTATTTGGAAATCAGCCCGAATTGTTCCTGTGCACAAAGGTGGTTCTAAAAAAGATATCGAAAACTACCGTCCGATATCGATTTTGCCTACACTCTCTAAACTTTTTGAACGTCTTGTACATAAGAGTATTTATCCTTCTTTACATGGTAAGATCATTGAACAGCAGCATGGTTTTGTTCAAAAGAGGTCTACCACTACGAATTTGTTAATTTACACTACGTATCTTTATGAAGCACTAGATAAAAATGTACAAACAGATAGCATATATACAGACTTCCGAAAAGCATTTGACCGAGTTGACCATAAGATATTACTGAATAAGCTAGCTTACAATGGAATCCGTGGCAATCTCTGGCGTTGGTTTAAATCTTATATTTCTAACCGTACACAAAAGGTTGTCGTCAATGGTTTTGAGTCGGCTTTCGTTCCTGTAACATCTGGCGTCCCGCAGGGGTCTATTTTGGGACCTTTGCTATTTATTCTCTTTATAAATGATGTAAATAACTGTTTTCAGCATTGCGAATTACTTTTATATGCTGATGATTTAAAAATTTATCACACTATCGATAGTGCTGACGACCATGCTAAAATTCAAGCTGATCTTGAACGCTTTTCATTATATTGTCAACAAAACAAATTGAGTCTTGCCTTAAATAAGTGCAAGGTCATCAGGTTTACGAAAAAAAAGGTAATTAGTAATTATAAATATACACTTTGTGGCACTGACTTAAGTTCAACTGAAATTATTAAAGATCTTGGTGTGACGCTAGATTCAAAACTTCATTTAGACTCACATATTGATACTATTACAAATAGGGCGTTTAAAATGTATGGTTTTGTAATGCGTACGTGCTTGGGATTTACCCAACTGTCTACTTTTCTTTATATATACAAGTGTCTCGTTCGATCTCAACTAGAATATGCAGTATCTGTTTGGAATCCATTTTATCAAAAGTATATAGATGCGCTCGAATCGGTACAAAAGAAATATTTAAGACGTTTAAGTTATAAATTTGGTGATACCCAATGCTCATATACTTCTCTTCTTAAAAAGTACAACTTACAATCGCTTAAAACTAGACGGCTTCAGCTTATGTCAATTCTTTTATATGACATTTACCATGGTAAATATGACTGCATACCTCTTAATGATAAATTATATTATACTGTACCTCATCGAACTTATATGCGTAAGGAAAAGCCATTTTTTGCTATTACTAAATGTCGCACTAATGCTGGTAAACGCTCACCTATGTACCAAATGATGTTCAACTATAATAAAAACTGTAATAATTTGGATTTAATAAACACTCGTCCTGGCTTATTTAAAAAGCAAGTACTACGTAATATTTCTGTAGAATAGTATGTAAGAACAAGCAAAATTTAATATTGTAATTCTCCACTTTCAATAATTTTGTTAAGTATTATTATAGTAATCTGTGGTTAACGGTGTTGGTTAGCGACATAGTACAGTACCTTATTGTAATTATAACTTAATTGTAATCTTTGTTGTTTACTGTTTGTTAACCCCAATAAATTGAAAAAAAAAAAAAAAATAATAAATTATAATTAGTTTACATTCAGTAAAATACAATAGGCAGTCTTATCGCTAAGCAGCGATTTCTCGCAATAACCATTGGATAGGACGATGTCGGTAGGAGTCAGAGATGTGAAAGATAAGTAGGATGTACAAAACGGTGCAAGTATATGCGCCATTTGATTTTTATGTATTTAACTTCATTGTTTATTGAGATAGGCATTGCTTCATGGAAATCCATTTTTCCAAAAATTCCAATTAAACGAAAATTTTCTAACAATCGTAGCAACCACGGCGCAAGATGAAGTAGTTTGCCACTAGCACTTTGCTTGCCCTCGTCAAGTTGATTTACCCTGATACAAAATTACCCTTTCGGAACGAAACATGTGTCAGTGGGGGACAGTTTGTGGCTGTTACCTATGGTTTTTACTTGTTACCTCTCAAGGTAGGAAGGTCGGTGCACTGCATGATGGGATACTTTTATCATCTTGCGCCATTATTGCGAATTTCGCTAATTACAGTTATTTGGTTTCATAAAAACAATTTTTCCTGTGATCAGTTTAAACTTCATATTGCATAAATACAAACAGAGCGCGACTGAAAAGTTGAGCTTCCTTTGAATGCGATATAACAACGCTTTGGATGCGATGCGTCCGGTTTGCGGTATGATACACAAAAGTGCAAGCGAGGTGGGTTTTAATGGAGATTTTATTTCATTCTTTCGTAATAGATTTGGTGTTATGCCAATTTATTGTAAAGTACTAGGACAGAATTGTTTAGGGGTATTTAAACGATTTATAGAAATTACGTTAGGAAAAAAGATGAATAAAAAGGATTACGTAAGAAAATAGATAGATGTGTGAGTTAAAAGTCAGTCAGTGCATGTATGAAGAGAGTAATGAATGTGGAAGAAGCACGGCAGGTCTGTAAGGATAGAGATATTTGGCACTCCGT
>DWPP01000044.1:0-16693 GCA_018251735.1 Eantis mithridates tamenund
ATCTATCTTTTAAGATTAGCTCACTATAACATAAGTAACTATTCCACGCGGACGGAGTCGCTGACGGAAGCTAGTCTAAAATAATTTTGTCAAATATTAGATTTAAATTTGTTGAATTACATTATAATAACTGTTGCAAAAACCTTAATTTTATTATATAGATTTGTTTGTATATATCTCACAAAATCCCTAATAAGTAAAGTGTATGGAATATGCATATGCATGTTATTAAATTATATTCCATAAAAAGGATACTTGTTTTACTTCAAAATAGGGAAACCAACCAATACAAGTTATTTTGACATATAAATTATTTCTACTGCTAGAGTAAAAAACTATAAAAAATAGGGGATAATGGTAAAAGGGTGAAAATTTAGGGGTTGTATGTTTTAATGCCACATTATAAAAAAAATAAAACTTGTCCAAAAAATAAAATGGTAGTGGTGGACACTTAGGGGTATGAAAAATACAGTAGCCGATTCTCAAACCCACTGAAAATGTATATAAAATTTTACAAAAATCGGTCAAGACATTTTGAAGGAGTTGATATTTTTATAAGTTAATTTTATTCATCGTTATTTCTATCTATACCCTTTTAATCTTTCACATGAGAATAGGAATAGTTTCTTTACCAGCATTTATAAATGAATAACTTCTTTATCTTAATTCTTACATAAAGCATTATATGACAATAAAGCATTATATAATAAAGTGGTTATACATACCATAATTGGTGTATAACAAGAGCAGAGGCAGTTCACTATAGCTTTTACGGAGGGTAGCCACAGCAGGAAGATTAGGCAGAGTGCTTGCGTCACCAACGTCAATGCACTTACGAGTACCGGCGTCGAGTAAATGCTGTACATGCGGGATCCTGGACCTGTCAAAAGTTTGGATAATTGAAACTGATAATTGAAAGCACGCTTGGCCACAAGGGCGAGGTAGTGGTTTTACGTGTTAGTCAAGTAGTCAATAATCACCTTTTCGGTTTGTACATACATACATATCTACACGCCAGATCTCTTACGGGGTAGGCAGAGAGCTCGGAGTGCCAAATAATTGGTTCGTGTTGTTTCAAAATGCAGTTTAAAAAAGTTAAACCATGTTTCCCATTTACTACGCGAAAAATCAAAGAGGGGTTTTATTTCAGTAAATACTACGATTAGCCACCGAGGAGAAGGGGGTTAAAAATGGGTACGTTCTCGTAGCTGACACGGCAAACGTTCTTTAGCCATAGAATAATAATAGCCCGAGAATAGAAAATTATTAGAGTACTAACTATTAAAAAATTCGGATAGTGGTTGAACGGAGAAAGTTTGAGGTCGTAGGTATTTTTTAATGCCGACCCATTAAATTTTTTTTTGAGTAAACCACCCTTAGTCTAAAAAAAAGATACCGACCGATTCTCAGTACAATTGAATATGCACATAAAATTCTCCCTCGGCATCTGCATCCATCGACAGCAGTCATTCTTTCATCAGCCACATGATTGCAGTATTTAGTAAATCCATATAGATACCTCCTTGTTCCTCTATATCGGCCAGCTCGTACCAATACTCCCTGAGCGAAGCCCCAGGTATTGGCAACATCCACAACATGATCACCCATAGATTCGGCACGTGCGTCATAAACTGTAGCGGCACCCACAGCATCGTGTACACGTACACAGATATTGACGTCACGTATTGGCCTGCGGATACAGTTGACGATTAGGTAATTCGATTAGTAGATAGATAGTGTATAGATGTCTCATTTGAGACGTATAAAATCAAATCCGACAATCTGTATTTTCTTGGAATGAATTTTGGCAATCAATAAAAGCGTTTTATTAGGTCTGTTTTAATAATTTAATAATCACAGTTAAAATAGTTAGATAAGTGTTATAGTACCTACCTTGTGTTATTAATAATAAATAGTAAGAAATTAAATCAGTATTTTACAGATTGCCAGATTTGATTCTATACGTCTCATATGAAATGTTTTACTTAAGATGTAAGTAACATAAATATGTATATTTCTTGGATAACGATATCGTTGTTTATTTGATTTGTTTAGTTGCTAATTTCAATATTTTAATTTCTGTTTCTGGTCTGTGTGTTTGTGTTATTGTCTTTGTGTGTGTCCACAGCGCCCACGACACAGGCTATAGTGTGGGTCTATAAGTGTGAATGGTTATTATTATTAGTTCCTTGCGAAAATATTTGTAAGATGATATTATTATAATACTCTAAATAATAGTAGACTTACTAGAAACTATGGTGTCTAATATTTAGAATTATTAGCTGTAATTATGCTCGAGTTTCTGTCCACGCTCTGGTTTAAACCAGGGTCATCCGTTGAACGCTATACTTAAGTCAATCTATCACTGCCATGCAAAGGGCTATTCCATAAAATACGTCACCAGACGAATTATGTGTGTAAATTGCAAAATATATGACGTCACAGTAGGTAGAGTAGTGGGGGTTCAGAAATTTAATTAGTAGTGATAAAGATGGGGGAGGTGTCAAAAAATCATGTAATTCGTGTGACGTATGTAATTTATGGATAGCCCCAAATAAGAAATACATAGTATATATGAGACGTATAGAATCAAATCCGGCAATCTGTACCTACTTGTGATGAATTTTGGCAATTCAATAAAAACGTTTTATTAGGTCTGTTTTGAAAAAAATTTAACAATCACAGTTAAAATAGTTACATAATAGTTATAGCACCTACTTAAATAAATAATAATATAAGATGTGGTCTTGTGTTATTATTGATAAATAGTCAGAAATTAGATCATTATTTTGGATAATACCGGTTTTGATACTAAAAGTCAGATTTGCGTAACATCATTTCTTTACATTGTTAAAACTTACTCGATCGTATAGCAACGCTGGTCACCATGGCGATCATCATCATGATGCTGAAGTAGATGAATAACATGATACCCATCACGACTGGATTTGCGTGACGTAGCAGCGGATTGTCCGTGACGGTGAGCAGGACAGGTACCACCACACTGTACACTAGACCGATGGGCAACACGTCCAAGTAGGACGAGAGGTAGATGTGCTTGTATGTTACACCAATCATGTACAACAGGCTCTGGAAAAAGATACACACATATACACACATATCTTCACGCCAAGTCCCTTACGGGGTAGGCAGAGAGCACGGAGTGAGTTTTCAGGAAAAAGATACATACATATATATCCTCACATGTACCTTACGGGGTAAGTAGAGGACACACAGTGCCAAATATCTCTATCCTTATTCCTTACAGACCTGCTGTGCTTCTTTTCACATTCGTTACTATTCATACATGCAAGCCGGTTTTGGAGACTTAAAAAAAGGACTGAAAAAAGACTTTTTTCAATTAGTTTTAATGTAGCATGCTTTATTGTCATAAGTTTAGTCTGATGTTAATTTCACTTTTAAAAAATATTTGTACAACACTTAAATTAAGTTTAATTAAAATAACTATTTTCACCCATGGATCACTCACGTAACGCCGACATAACATAAAGAAAGCCTGTTAACCTTTGAAGACTCATCATTCATTAGCCTTTAGAAGTCCACTGCTAGAGGTCTTCCCTCATGTACCCATCTCACCGGTCCTGTGCCCGTTGAATCCAATTTTTCGCTATCTTTCTAGTCATTAGTTCAGCTAGTTCCAATTGAACTGAGCGACCTATGCACTTCTTGTGGCATGGTCGTCATTCCAGAACCTTCCTTCCCCATCGGCTGTCGGTCATCAGAACATTGTCACTTAAATTCGCTAATTTTAAGAAAACCCTACGAAGGCCCGTTTTTCTATTGAGATAACGGGTTGAGGAGTGCATTTCTGCAAGGAGACCCCCTCAACGTCACATAGTGCAGTGTCACTTACATGTACACCGGACATCTTCTCCTCGACAATCCGCGACACTACGGAAACGAAGGGCATCAGCAATGACAGCCAACACAGGAACGACGCGATGTTGCACACCAAGCGACCCGATGGACTTGTGTTCACCCTCACGAAAGGAAACTCTTGGACCGTGACGCGCTGTATGGCAAAACAAGACTATAAGTTTTCTAAACACAGCCAAATAAACGTAGCGAGATTTGTGAGTCACACAAATTCAGTTAACCTAAGAAGAAAATAAAGCACATTTGAATTAGTCCGATTACAATTTGATAATATAATAAACTCTATCACAATTTCCAAGCAATAAGAAAACTTCTCACTTATGGTGCTTTAAAATAAATCAAAAATAATATTTTGTGAAAACCAGATTGCTAAGCAAAATCGAATCAGAGTTGTATGAAACAAAGATAGACGTCACTCCTTTGTCGGGTTTGAGAGTGTTATCGGGTTCCAAATGACATTGGAGCAATTTATAAGAGCGGTGTTGACCCGATGTTTTCCGACTCATATCTAGAAATCGATTTACTAGCATCTATTCGGAGAATAGCAAAACCTAATAGGATTCGAAATGTAAAAAAAAATTCGCAATGCTGTACGTAAATAAAATAGAAAACATAAACTAACTAGGAAACAACTATCATATATTAACTGACACCACATTTCTGACTAAAATATTGATGTAAATGACAGGGCCAAAAAGAGTTTATTATTAATAGGAAATCTTAATGCATCTTCTTAACACTGATAGGTATTTGTTATCGCTGTGTAATCAAGAGAGAGAGAGTGGAATTACTTTGTTTTCCTTCATTTGCAAAGTAATGTTTGTATTTACCGGGATTGCTTTTGCGGGTACGGCAATAATATAAATATTAAACGAATATTACAGTGTTTGTGCACACGCCTTAACACTTCCAAAGTCGTGAATAATTCAAAAAGACGTCTAGCGCCTCCGCGCATTTTGGCGCTGAAATATACACACTCGGTCCAATTGTTTGTTCACCCTTTCGTACCTACAGTCTTCCGATAGACTAAATTATTACATCATAGTTAAACCGCCTGTGATATGTTTATTGCTTCCGCACTAAAACGAATGATCTACGATTTGATCACGGTTATCAGGCGAACACAATACCCCGAGACCTGTAATCGCTGATCAGCTGGTAGTTTACTTGAATATCCGTTAAGTACGGTCCACCCCCGGAATAGCAGTAATTTCGTTTGTTATTGAAGAAAGATAAAAGTATCCTAGGAAGCAAGTTAGAGAATTTTTGAATCATAGCGTTACGAAAGTAAACGCTGCTTTTCTTGCCCTTCCCACCCGGTTACGTAACAAAGAAACTCCACATTGTCCTCCCCTTTCTTCGTAACAAAAAACTTTACTAGAAAACACATATGGAAATCATAATACAACCGCAAAATGAATAGATAAGTAAACTACAACCCGGATCGGGGCGAGGCTGTGCAGAAAATGAGTTTGTAGCGTATAAATAGACAAAAAGAAATAGAAATATATTCACATGAAAGCTGAAACGTAATGAAGGTAGTACGCATTGGAGTTCCGTACGGCTCATTTGATGGGCCCGAAAGCAGAGCTACGAACCATGACTGTGAAGGGGCGGCTTCATATTTAAACTTTCAGAATGGCCCAGCCCCAAAGTTAACATAAATCACTCCAACCTTCCTTCACACTTCTCCGTAGAATTTAAATAGGCCCCTATGCACTATCAACCGTGATTTAGGATCTACTCACCTCTGTTTTTTCTGCTTGATTTATTTAGATAAAAGTTTTTTCCCGCGTGGCATGAATTTTAATCCCAACTGATATATAATGAATAAAAGTTTAGAGACAGATAAGCTTTCGATTTTGGGACTATTGATATATTAATCCAAAGCACCATCAGCCCAATAAATTGTTAATTTATCGTAAATTTTGGACTTAGCACTTATAATATACTTAGTATCAAATAAGTATTTTACTTACGTAACTCAATTATTTATGTTATTGTAATTTTGGGTGCATAATTTACAACAGAAACAATATACAATAGATATTTTTAAAAAAGATACTGCTTATTTCTATAAGAAATCTTATTTTGCAATAATGGAAATGCAGAAACTAAAAAGTATGTTTGCATTTGTTAAGATCAAAGATCGTTCAACATATTTTAAGCACACGTAATGTCACTTTTTGCCCGGACCAAATTTGTGGGAAAGGCATTTTATAAATTTTAAACGAGATTCTAGACGATGGGCCATATTTCCAGGGGTTGGGATGAGGAGTAAATTACAAGGAAGCCTCAACCTTCTACGGTTAGAAGTACTTAGGGGGCTATTAAAAGTCCGCAACGAGAGCTCTCCAGATTAACACGAAAATCCTTGGATTACGCGCTTAATAAACTTCACCAATGACATGCTTGTATTTAATTAAATAACCGTATACAAAAATGGGTAAATAAATCTCTTCTGTGCTTCATACAGCGTGTTGAATTACGATCCTTTATTAACACGTATTAGTAAACTTGCTATTCATCATCCTAAGGGCATCTATAAAACTAACTTTTTCACGGATCACCACCAAATACGAACTACTTTTTACTCGAATTGAGTTATTCGATTCAATGCGCTCGTGACAGGTAAACGAACAAAAGTTGGACAGGGATAGGAAATTAAACACCGGTAAAAGAGTTTTCATTATTTTTCATCGAAATTAAAAGAAAACATTGGCACTGTCTTGAACCTCTTACATAAAAGAAAATACGTAAAAGGACATTTCATACCTTTTATGTGAGTTGTGCTTAAATTTTTTTTTCGCTAACTTAGATTATTCCGCTTCGTTCGCAACGAGCGCTGAATTTCATAATGTACATCTTTACAATGATTTATCTTGATCTGAAAATGGCGATATCAACATCGATATTTTTTATTCGAATTGAATTTAGGTGAGTACATTTAATTTCAGTATCGGGAGAATATTTTGTAGCGAGGCGCTAAGGCAGTACGTATCTCCTCATGCATAATGTATTGAGCGTCTCTGGCAGTGCCATCTGATCGTCCGATAACACGACCCTTGTTTACACAGGACTTGCTAATCCTGTCTTCCGATTTTAACAAGATTTGAGTGATGTTCCGATACTCCCCGGATTGTGATAGCCCATGTAGTCCGTGAATACAAGCCGAGCTTAACCGTGTTATCTGATGCCTACTTACTGTACTTACTGTACGGCTTGTAAGGGACGGCACATATATATTTTTGGGACGTTATAATAATAATAATAATATACGTTTATTTGCAATGTTTACACAGTTTAAGTTACATTATATTAACACTACTAGATAGAGATGTACAGTGTGAAACATCACAAAATGGATCCTGCTCAGCAATATGCTGGCAATCCGGAAAGTACCAACGCTGGTCTTCAAACGTTTGTTTCATATCGCCCTTTATCATACAATCATTGGATAATTACCTATTGTTTTGAAAGCAGACGTCTCCTTGTGTGTTTATGTAAACGATATAAAGTTACTGATGATATTTAACTGACTTTAAAAAATATTTCTTAAAAATGAAGACCTAAAAAAAGTATAAATTTAGAAATATTTAAACTCACAGGCAAGTGATTCTCAAATTTTAAATTATACATCTGAAATTGTTCTGCGAGCATATTTCAAGTAGGAACAAATTTGTCAGACACATTCTATTTTCTCCAAAAAGCTTTAAGTACAAGTACTTCCATACAAAAGGAGTTCAAACAATCACGGGACGTCAAAATACAGATACGTTTCCGAATTACTTTCAGGATGAAAGTTTGAGCTTTACACAGGAATTTCAAGTTATATAAGTTTAAAACTTTATACATCTTTGAGTAACAAAGCTGTAAATAATGTGGCGTTCTTTACACAGTGATCATATTTCAAAGATTGTGTTTACACGGATAGTAAACACTGCCAGAATAAACACAATCTCAAAAAAATAATTTATCAATGAAAGTCTAATAAATATTTATGAAAAACATTAGAACCTATTTTTACTTACTTTAACTTCGTACAGGGCTTATAAGATCAATATTATTACCAATTGAGTTCCTTCCCACGTTCAACAAATTGATATATTTGAACGGACTGCAGGATAGAAGCTTTCAGGTACTAGCCGTTTCAATTGACCAAAGTAACCGTGCTGGCTAACGAGGGATGTCGATTGCACAAATTGTATCTGGTGGCCGAAAACTGGACAGAATAAACATTCCTACGAGACTTACTGTATTGATGAGTAAACAAGTTGCTTACATTATATACAACCGACATTTTTTATTACTTTTATATCTTTCACATCTTTTGTGACTTCATTTCTTCCTTAATTCTTATCGCCATTACTAATAATAAAGAAATCGTTAAAAAATTGGGGCTTAAGGTAAGAATTACACAAGTTATTTTTCCTGTTTAAGAAATCTTGTTAAGTCTATTGTAGCATTCCTCTGAGAAATTAGATTTTCAACTTTCAACTTCTTCCTTTAATCTTGGAGTTGAAAAGGTTCGTTCAAACCATTTTTCTATCCTAAGAGGTTTTAATTTATACAGAGCAAGTTTGCAATTTTTTACGAGCTCATTTTCACTGTGGCTTAAAGATTAAAGGTAACGGCTATCATCAACAACCCATTCCATTCCCACTGCTTAGTTTAGGTCACCTCTCAGATATGAAAGGTTGAAGTCTTAGTATAGTAAGCTGGCGAAATGCGCACTGGCGGACTTCATACACCGTCAAGAACTCTTTCGTTGGGAGTGTTGGGAACTTTAGGCATGCTGGTTTCCTCGTGATATCCGACAACTTCGAAAATTTTGCTTATTTTCTGCACTCGTGATCTGTAGTTTAAGATCGAAGTATATTTAAAACTTATAATCATGCCTAATGCATTTAGTGGCTCTCAATTTACAGAATGTGGTAGGGTAGACACGTCTGTGACAGACATTACATAGAATTCGAGAATATTTTTTATCTGACGCGGCATGTGCAAAATTTTTAGATAAATTTCGTAATTAACGTGATATATTAACAGAATAAATGAAAACCTTACCACCGCACCATTAATAAAATTTACAAACAAAAGCTCTAATCGTTATTTTACACTCATAATCCACAATCTCGATGTATCAACACATTCAACAAATGGATTGAACATCTGCGCTCGCAAATTTAAATTTTATATGAATACGTTCAATCAACCTTATACAGTTTAAATTGAATTAGTTATGGCAAATATGTAGTTTCGTTTTACCGTTTTACTAATGAAGCGAATGAGTAGGTATGTCGAGAATTTAATACTGTATATCGATGTGTGTTCCAGAACATCAACATATAGGTAGGCATTATTAATAAAAGTAGAAACAGATAAGTTGAAGTATTTTCCCACGTATTATGATTTTATAGGATTATATCAATTATTGATATTTACTAATTATTATGCTACTTTACGATTTTCCTACCACGTATTGAAAAGAACTGATTCGGGTGGACAGATCACTACCTACAGTTTTTTTAACGCCAGGAAAACATCTATCTATCGTTGTATAATGTTTAAATAAATTCAACTTTAATAATTAAATAATTAAGTTTTAAGAGAATATAACTCTACCCAAGCAATTCCACTTTTTTTCTTTGCCTTCTAAAACTTCAGCCAGTGGTCAGCTGAAAATATACATAGTTAAGTTGGTATCACTGAATATGTTTGGGTAAAAAATAAATAAGTTTTAGCGCGTAAAACCACGCTAACGAGCTATACAGTTGTGTAATAGGTCGTATTCAGTAAATTTACTGATACAAATAAACTATGTAGCTAGCTTCGTTATTTAGGCTTCGCTGTAGTAGGTAGCTTCGTTATTTTTTTCTTTGTACTAAAACAATATCAGATCAAAGAGATCATTATCGTTACAAAGAACACACGTATTCTAGGCATTTACTCAAGTCTACGCTTGATTAGATTACAATAATAATGAATTACTAAAACCACCTTCTGTAAGCTATATTGATGCTTTTTAATTTCTTAAGTGATGTGAAACATAATGCAAGGAACAGCAAAGGTAATTAACAGTGAAAGAAAAAAATGTGAAAATGTTAACAGACTAGAGAAAATATGAATTAAATTTTTCAAAGAAAATCCGTCTTGCAATCATTTCTTTTGATTGAATAATTTTACGTACAGCGCTAATGCTGGATTTTTGATGAAAGATAATTAATTTTCTGCATAAAATAAGTAAAAATAAGGTAGCTACTCTTTCAAGTTTATACTCTGTTTAATATTTAATCATTTTTGGTATCTATATTGTTTTTTCTTACAAGATTTATAATATTTTTTTATTTACTGAGCAGCAAACGTGTGTACAGTGCGCCTGATATTAAGTAGTCACTGCAGCCCATGGACCTATGTACAACCAAGCGGCCGCACTTAGAGGGTGTCTTTGGAAATCCTTGCCTCCCAGACCGAAACACAAGAAATTCACGGCGGGCTATGAGACGGAATATAATACATTTCATCCCATATATTTTTTATTTTTAACACAAAGCTTAATTTTAAGTATGGTAATAGTAAACTCAGTGCTTAGTTTATAAAATGTGTTTTTTGTCAAAGAAGCAAGACTATTTTAGATCGATAAATCAAGGGTTGGGCATTAATTTCTAGCATTCATTGCACTGTATATGTCTATATCAACGGATATTTCAATTTAGTTATGTTTTAATGATTAAAAGCTTTCAGGCAATGGCCACAAAAATTGACTGGCATTCTAAATAGCGGCATACGATTGCTTAGTGTATCTGTAATTAGTCAAGCAGCATAAAACAAACATGAACCGTGTATTTTTCAAAAACGTCCTTGGCTGGCGTCCAGAGAATTATAAAACCCGTAGAGTTTAGCAGGAGTTGAATCATACATGGATGCATAAGCCTGTACTAGAATGCAAAACGACAAGCAAATAAATTTCCACTATTGACCGTCAATTAATCCTAGAGTTGAATCTGAATATAAAAGCAATTGTGGTGAAACTTTATGCACTATGTGATATATGAAAGCTAAAAATATCGTATTCGTAAATATTGGAAAAAACTACACGCAAACCAAATTCGATATATTTACTTTTAAAAATGTTTAATTAGTCTCACAAAGGTCTATGAAGAGTAAAGCTAAAGTGAGATAAAACGGAATAGAAAGAAATATGGTGCAGGTCTGAAAATTCGCTCTTACTTAAACGTAACGTAAGCATTTAAGGTAGTATGTTTTACGTTTAATACTTTAAATATAAGTATATAATAAACATAAAAAACTGAAATGATACTACATTAGACGTGAAGGTAAAATTCAATATAAACTCAGTACCCATAGTATCATAGAGGTCGTCAATAGATTGAAAATTATTTTGCGACTTGTATATTTATGAAATATATACACGAGGTATAATTTACTCTATTATCAAGGTTCAGGCTCATTCCTTTCTCAGTAAATCATTCTTATGAAACTCATTAATAATGTAGTAAGATAACAGGAAATATGATAAAGAATATAAACTTCCTACAATTCTACCAGCAGGTACGCAAACAGTAATTTGTTTTAGTTCTTTTGTACAAAGTAGGATAAAGTAATAAGCAACGGAGCTCGAGATGATTACAGTGTCACATCAAGTAACCGCACGAGATGAAAAAACGTAATGTACACTGTGGCATTGTAACGCAAATAAGAAGTAGAAGCATTATGCTTTTCCCTTATTTCCCTACTGTCCATGAATTTTGAATGTGAACTGAGGCAGTCCTAAATTCGTCAGGATGGGTCGCCAGACGCGGTAATCGCAGGCAAGTTAACTAACCGTGGCAGGCGACCACTCCGCGTCCGCACCGCTCCAAATACTCTCGTAATGAACTCGAGACAATCTTTTATTGTCTGTTTGGACTTGGATAAATTGTAATAGATGAATCTCCGACTCTTTCAGAATCAGGACGAAACAGAACTCAATTCGTCTTCCAATTTATATCACGAGGAATCAGTAAGGCTGCCTTCTCATTTGTCAGCATCGTCTTGCCCAATCGTTTCTAAAATACAGATATATTACCGAATATAACCTTGATAATGGAATCTAAGAATCGTTTCGGAATGGAAATAGAAAAAGCAGATGAAAACTTCAGAAATAACTTCACTCTATATCTCTGATAGAATGTACTTGTTACTAAAGGCTCCCAATACACAAATTACTAATAAGTATTAGTGATCACTTTTCGCACTATGTATTCCGTCCTACTTTATCAGAAAAATAAGTCAACAAATGACCTCAAGTAATTGAAAAAACATCATTGTATACTTTTCTAAGAAAATATACAGTGAAAATTATGAAGACTAGAAATAAGAGAGCGGCCTAAGAGCTAATCCTTGGTACATAATGATCGTACTCGTATACTGTAAAGCCTTGCTTTTTATTCAGCGGAGCTGTTCGTCGTTTCCAACATTCATTTCTAGTTCTAATTTAAGCACGCATTTGAATTGCGCAAGTTTTTGTGTAACACTACCTACATATATCTACATCCATAAATTAGGCTTGCGCTCCGCTACCCTGTCGCCTGAAAGAAGTGATATAGAACTTATCCAAACCTATTGATCTCCAGATTTCATGATTAATCTACTATAAAAACTTTCTTCTTTTAAAAAAAAAATCTTTACAAATATTTGGATTATATAAGGCATGAAGTGTATTATATTTATTTACGTTTATTTTGTTATATGATTCTGATTGAAGATAAAAGTGTTCAGATATCAATTGTAACTTTTATTATTTTTTAAGATGACTAACTTTATATTGTACCAGAATTCTTAGAGGCTGTTTCAAAATATCCGACAGATGGGTTGCCTAGTACCCCAATTTTCACTAATCCGTATAAATTGGAATAATCCCCTAATCCTCCCTAATTGGAGCTTTGTGGTAAAAAGAAGGATCCAGACATCAGACTGCCCATTTTCGGATATTGAAACTATTAATAAACGTTTATAGTTTTTTATTTTTTTAAGCCCCAAAGTATTTACTTTGATGAATAGATCACTATGGAATAAATTATTGTGTTTCTGTCTGTGTTTGGTTCTCAAACAAATTTAAGATCATTTTTTTCAATCGAAATTCTCATTTATTTAAATTTACTTTAAATAAGTTTTTTTGGAAAAGAAGCAGTCATTTCCAAAATATACAACTCTCATGTAAGTGGTAACACGATTCAGAAAATATTGAAGCTAATGATTCCAAATTTTATTTAATAATTTTATCCTTAACAAACTGAGTGAAGATTTTAATTACATAAATAAAAGTGGTTTATTTTGTATACATATATAATACTTATCTTTAATTGATAACCCAAAACATCTCGAGATATCCAAACAGTATATTAATATTATAATAAGATATTACGAGCAGTCTTCAATCAGTACTTATTATAATGTGCAAATTAATTTAATCCAAGAATCATCAATCAAGCGGAACACGAGGTAAGCTTTGATTGATTTCGCTCATTAAACACGCCTTGGTTTGTTTAACAGAAAAGAAATCTTTTGATGAATGATCACGATTACAGGGTAAACTATCCAAATTAATGGATGGTTATATTTTCAGACACCAAAATGTCTGTAAAATACTAATATTTTTCTAATATTAATTCTAAGAGGGTCAAACGAGAGACTTTATATTCTGTTGTCATTAAACTGTCATTAATTATTCTGTATTATCTGTATTAATCACGGAGTACGCATTGAATAAGGTTAACACTAAGGTTTCTACAATACAAGATACTTTTCCGAATATTTATAACTCATTTTGGGCAACTGTGGATCCAATTTTACTTCTCAATACGGCTTAGGACCATATCCTCCATTACTTCTGTCGATATTGCCATAACTTTTTTAGTCTTTCGCTTTGTGAATAAAATGTCGATTTATTTATAACTTCATTAATCTAGTCTAGTTTCCCCGTTTACTATGTACATAATTGTCCAATAGCTTCTAGAATATCTTTATAACTAAATTCTTTTTATCACCTACCAATTGATATTCCGAAAGAACAATGACATTGTCTTTCTCCAGAAAGTATACTAAGTTTTAGTTGTAAATTTAGTTTTTATGTTTTCTACTGGTATTTGAAAAGATTTATTGCCATCGCTTAAGAAGTAAAATTTATGGCCGCTACATAAAAACCTTTGTCATAAACTTTACAAATGAATCTTTTACCGCGTTACGCTTACGTTTAAGTTATATAATTCACCAAACCATTTGTCGTAAATGGCTAAAAAATAGTAAAGTGTCGCAATGTACGCTTTAGTTGAAAGAAAATAGGGCTAAACCGCTAATGTTTCGAACGATGATGTGGACTAGAAAGTTAATCTTTCACACAAAAGGTAATGATTGATGCACGGCGTCATAAATGGTGCTTTAATGTCTCAAGTCATTCTTCAAAGCGAAGAAACACACATCACAAAGCACGTTTGTGTAGGGAACAATACTTTGACGCCTGGGTTGGCACTTCGCGGATCTGTGACGGAAATATGTATATTAGCGAATATTGGTATGGACGTGTTAGTGCATACCAACATTCGCTATGTTATGCACCTTTTATTGGAGTCACTTTTTGTTTTTTGCTAACAATCCAACGCTAAGAACTTTGTTTACTCTATATTCGTTACGATTTTAAGAGAAATTTAGGGATATAAAATGGTCAAGAAAAACAGTCAAAAGTAACGTGATATGTCTTGTTATAACTTTTAATACAATTAGCGTAAATGTTTTGGAAAATGGCAAAATCCTGATAGCTCAGTGAACTTTGAATACGGAAAGTTAAATAGACATTTCAGGCACAGACCCTTTTAACTTTTCCTGTTCTTTTTCTTTGCAACTGAAGAAGCAAATTAACATTTCTCTTGACCCGCCAGGTTTTTAAAACGAAGAAAAAAGTCGGCTATCATACATTTTCACAAGCGCTGACGTTTTCTGGCGAAAATTTTCAGTTGTTAAGAACGAAAGAAGCTTTTCATATAACACAATTAGGTATCTCCCAAACGGAATTGCCTCTGAAAGTATTCTTGGGGCTTTTAAGACTTCCTGTCGTAAAAAGTTCTTCAGTAAATATTTTTTCTTAAATACAGATGTTACTGAATATGCGAAATAGGCTTTCATGGTTTATATTTTTAGTATTTATTTCCATTCTTTTGGTAATTAAATTATGCTGACATAACCATAAATTTAAAATGTATTTTTACTACAATTTAACAATATTATAAATGCAAAAGTTTGTATGTGAGTGTGGCGGCTTTGTTGCTTTTTCACGCAAAAACTACTCATTTTTTTATTTAACTTTACTGTAATAAAGCTTATATATTAGAATAACACACAAACATTTTATGCCAGAATTCCCAGGGAATCGGGATTTATGCGGAAAAACCGCTACCTAATCGATCCCGAACGAACGAAGTCGCGGGCACTGGTAGTAACCGCATAAAAGTAAAACATTGTATCACATATCTTGTAAAATGCAAAATATTGCTGTTTAGCAATTTTCTTTTTTTTTCAACAGATTTTCTTCATTTTTTGTTTTGTTTGTGTTTACGAACAACACAAAAAATGAAGAAAATCTGTATTACTCCCAATTTATTAAAAATTTGTACCTAATGCGTTAATTCATCAATAGAAGAAACCATAAATTAATTTAGCATTGAAATGATATGATAATTACGAGATGTCGCTTGTGTTTCAATCTCCGCCTTATTACAGCCTACAAACCTACATGAAACTAAAATATTGTGTGACATTTTTCATAAGGCGGAAAATATTGCTCCTACTTAGTTTACGCTTAAGGCAAGTGATAAGGCGTTCAAGAGACCCACAATAATGATACCACTTACGCTTACGCTTACACTTGAATATAAATAAAAACTTCTTACATATGTATTTGTATTTTTACTGCTTAGTACGAGTATATTAACTACTTGAAAGAAAATGAAACCATGAATTGAAAATGCATAATGCTTTTATAGGCACACAATTATACAAAAAATTATAGAGTAATTTTTTATATTATTGTGTGAAAGATCTCTATGCAAAGAAAATCCGTTTTCTTAATCTTATCAATCTTAAAAATAAACCCAATAAACCTTCGGTTTATTTAGTTTTCTTTACAATATTTTTGCAAACGTTTTAATCCCCAAACGTTTTTCAATTTCAAATAATAAGAACTAAACTAAAATGCAAACCATTCGGTCAAATCACTCTGGATCGAACGAAAATATTTGATCTGGTTAGTTTTCATGGAATTCAAATAGTTAGCATATTTTATATAACCCGTGTAAACGCTGTATTATATCTATAACGCTATCTATAGGCGATGCAATTCAAATGAACTAATAGCGGACTGTCACGTGCGCCATTCAATTTGAACATTTGCGCCGGGCAAATAACAAATGGGCGAATTTGCTCGTGGCCGGCAACGGGCGCCCGCTCCATTCGAGTAGTGGCGTCGATAAATATTACTACTAGCCCTGCGTGTACTGCAAATCAATATTAAACACCTAACCGTTCCTTTTGAAAAAGCTTGTAAAGATGCAAAGTATCTAACATACAAGTATAACATACAGCGTATGTTAAACCGAAATGTTGTTGTCCATTATACTAAAATTATCGCTGGTAATTAAAATAAAATCTATTAAAAATTAAACTTAATCTCAGTAGATTAAATTTGATTTAATCATTATATTATATACTTGTACTATGTACATAATAAGCACAAATGCAATAC
>DWPP01000045.1:0-16686 GCA_018251735.1 Eantis mithridates tamenund
AAAACATGACTAGAATAAGTACATATAATGCAACTATTATGGAATTCTATAGACAATCTATGAAACCATTTAATCTGAAGAGAAAAATTAACAAAAGCAGGGAAACATGGAATGAAGGGACTTGCAATATTTAAAATTCTTCTATAACATTTATAAGTGACAACATTTTCTAAAATAAGGTTAGTAAATTAGCCCTACATATGGCACGAAAACATTTTCACAATCCAATAACTATGTTTTATATATCTAGACAAGTGTACTCAAAACATCGAAAACATAGATTTTGAGTAACACTTTTTTCTATAGATATAGACAAAGGTATAAGGTAATTATATGATGGTAATTTGAGTTTGAAATATTCTGCAGGATTGCATATTACTAAAACACCAACAACCTAACACAGTGTATTAGTAGATTGTATGAAATGGTATGTTGTATTTAAATATTCCATCATGTTATTTCAGTTTGGTACATATAGAGTGCCAATAAATATAAGAATTTTTTCTTCTTTTCTCTTTTACCCGATATTAACATTTTTTTGCTTATAACACAGTGCTGTGAACATTTCATTAAATAAAACAGTCTTCAAATCTTTATTCATGAGCTTTTTAAGCATCATATGGCAGGTATCCTCCGCATTTGGCACTGCCACAGAGGCAAATCTTCCTATCCTGGGTCAATCTAGTGCTTATTGAGATACCTTTGTCAACACGGTCGCTACCATAGTCAAAAGTAATTTCCGAATCTTGTGGAATGTCAGCACAGCTAAATACACCAAGTTTGGGTATAGGACAGTTAATTCTAACTGGAACAATCTCACAATTTGCTTCACAGCTGTGATTGATGTAGCGACCAATGTTCCCAAACTGACTTGGGTCAATAATAGTGTGAACAATCTTTTTCTTCGCATGCTCTTTCAAGCAAAAAATGTAATTCATCTTCCCATGAGAAAGATTATTCTGATGTCTCCTTGCTGCTTCTGTCAGAGTTATAATCTCGCCTGCATACTCACAGATGAACACACCTTTTGGAATGAAGTTCTCAGTAAAGAGTCCAAGGCCTTTGTCTTTTACCTCACAAGGTTTTACGTACAGCCCTCCAATAGGGCCCTTTTGGACAACACGATTCATACAATCATTGAGGCAAGAGCAGAGATCATTACATTCAATGACTGGATAAGTTTTGCTAATTTTTTGGTAATTCAGCTTGAACCGTCTATCGTCACCACGCCCCTCGATAACGTAGTTAATTCCACCAGAATTTTGTATGCACTTGCAATCATTTTCAGTACATATCTCACAAGTACATTTGCTTGTGATCTGTGAATTATAATGATCAATCAAATCCTCATACTCTTTGTTCTCCTCTATGGGACCCGGTATACTCTCAGGAATGTAAACTATTCCCTTTTCCGTATGGGAATAGAAGTCGTTCATGTTGAAGTTGAGCAAATTTAGAAAAAAAATGGAAATTTATTTCAATTTAGGTGAATTCTTCAGTTAAAATATATCTGAAATACCAATAGTTGGTTATAAGAAAATAATAATGCACCACTTATCAATAAAGAGATCAAATCAAATGAAACAGGACATCTGAAATAATTCGATCGATACTAGTTACTCACTCAGTTTCACCATTACATGTATAATAGTATACTGGTACTTCTGTACACTTTAATTCGATAGATATTGACAATATAGCGAATCCAATTATAACTTTTAATGTAAAAATTAATATATCAATATAAATTAACACAAATACAGCCTCTACTGCAATTGATTGCACAATTTGCAATTTTGCATTAATTTACCATAGATAAATTTTTAGTTTTAAATCTATAAAACAGTGAGACTCGAATTCAAAACCATAGATAACGAATAATTTTTTCGCTTTATTTCAGTTGTTTATTTTTTAGAATTACTATGTTTTTTTTTATTTCAACTTTTTATATTTCTTGAATATAACAACTTTAAATACATGAGAGAGAAGCAATATAATACCACAATATCAAACTTTAACATGAAGGTTCACACAATGATTTACAGAAAAAATAATATTAAAGGAAAATATATTCCTTTTTCATTTATATCTGAAGAAAAAAAATGATGTTAGGTCGTTAGCAAAATAGTAGTAAACGTTTACATATTGATAATATACTTACATAATAATTAGATAATTACGTCGCCACGTCCCTCACGGGGTAGGCAGAGAACATGGAGTGCAAAATGTACATAGAAATAATAAACATTTAACAATAATTTGCCAACCAATAAATGCCAATAATTTGTTTTTCAAACTCAAGCCTAGCACGCACTACGATTCAACGCACCCACTGAACCGCAAGTCTGAAACCGCAAAAAAGGTAACAGATTGCGTTCTATACAGGTGCAGGTGCACGCATTAGTAATTTTTTTTTAGTAACTGAATTAAAATTGTAACATTTAGGTTACGGCTAGCTTAAGCGCGTTTTTTGTGTCCTATAACTCGCATAGTAATAGTATAGTAACGCACGCATTGCGTTTAACCGCATTCGGTTCTGTATTCAGTCTCGATGGGCGAGCGCAGAGGGTAGTCGTCATATGCAGTAATAATTAAAAGAGGTTGTGATAAATTATGTCTTTCGACTAAGAAATATGTGTAGATAACGACAATTTGTCGTCGTGGTATATTTTGCAAAAATATACTTTTAATTGTTTTAATTGCCTTTTATCAGTTAATTGATTTACTCAGCAGTATTTATGGCGGCGGCGTTGTCTATATTTTTATGTCTTCATTTTAAGATTAACGCCAAAACACACGCTGTTCGCCAGAAATCCAAATAGTAGTGCGAGCTTATTCTTATCTGTACTCAAAGATTATCTGTAATTCTGTTGTAACTTGTCTATGAGCAAGGCCACAGAATATCAATATTACTGTCAATTCTCTGCAAAATACGAATGAAATATTTTTAAATTAAACTAAGTTATTATTCAATTTTAAGATGGCATTTTTTTATAGGTAAAATACCAATACATGACTGAAATACAATTCTTCAGCAAATAACTCGTTACAGTTTAAAAAACTAAATTAAAATGGATATTGCGCCATCTATGAAATGATGGCCGTATTACTTACTATGAGAAGCATGATGACACTTCGCTAACATTACTCTTTCACAGAATAGATTCGGTCAGTGGTATGATGTGAAGTTTGTCTGTTGTCTGTACGTGAGTTTTAGTCTGCCGCGCAGGCGCAATGTCGTGACGTGACGTAATTGTCCATTCATACTTTTTGTTCATTCAATAAGACAAAATATTTTATTGACTAGTGTGGTGTAAATCAAATTACAACTCATTCTAGTTGAAGTCATTAGAAAACATGTGTATTTATTGTTTGATATTCAATGCAGTGAAGTGAATATTCTTATTTATTAGACCTAAAGTGCATTCATTGATAAAATAAAGTGCATGGAAAGAGCACATGCGCAATGCATGTATAAATTCATTCGATTTTAGTCGGGCCTAGAAACAAAACCGATATGTGGTTAGAAAAAGTTATTAACATGTGTTCTTGTGTTCGGATTAGAAGTACCCAGTCATCTCTGACTCGTTGAAAACAGGCTCAAGTAGAACATTACGACAGTCCGGAAGTGGCGGGACAAGCCGGCCGAGGGGCTCGTTCCGAAAGAGATAACAGCGGATGAAAGAGATAAACAGTTATGGATTTAACATGGCGGACGAAACGCGTAAAGTGCGAGTTGAAGAAAGATTGAAAATAAAGATCGGTACGTAGAAAGTTTAATTTCTTTGCATTTGTTTATTGTATTTAAAAGAAGGTTCAATTGTAATAGAGATTCAGTGTTATTTGGGTTTGATTAGAGAGCAATGTAAGTGTTGTTGTCACTATGATGAACAGGTGGTGGTCAAGTTCTGATCTGATTCTAAATTAGTTGTAAAGGGAATTGATTAAGTTAGTGAGTTATAAGGCGGGACAGAGTATGGGTAGGTGTTAGTAGAAAAGGTCACGAGGGTGGGTCCCTGCGAAGTCGAAAATTGGTTCTTTGTTTTTGTCGTAGCTCATTTGACAGTTCGCGCAGTTTATGAATGAACCGTCGTGAACACAATGAACTCGTGTTTAGATCATATTAGATTAGATATCTACTGAACAATATTGTATAACTGGTTACGAGGATATTCACATGCTACAAAAGATTTACTCAATGAGATAGTCTCATTTTACTACATTACCAATACACACACTTTAGAAAAATAAGAATTTATATGTAATTGTACTGATTATTATTTGTGCTTAAGCATCCACTGTTATCTACTATTTCTACTTTAAATTAGTGTTGTAATATATATATGGATATTTTGTGAAGTTTTTGTGCTGTCAATATTGTCTTTTAAATTAGACTTAATTCCATTTGTCAAGGGATTTTTAAAATTTAGTATAAAGGGTTTAACTACTTGAGTTTTAAAATCAACAAAGTATATTTAGTAGTTGGTTAACTGGACTGCTAAATTAAAATTTGAAGAATAGAGCTTCTAATTAAGTTCTTATCCTGATTTACATTATCATAAATATATAAAGAAAACTATTAAGTTATTAAAACTAAAAAAAGAATTTATCTTGTTAATAAAAGCACTCCTATTTACAATTTAAGGGTTATCATTTTTGTCTGTCATAAAAAAATCTCCACAAAAACAATTTCAATGTAGGTACTCAACATGTCTTATAAACTATATGTTTAATAGTCTTAATAGTAAGTAATAATATGAGACTATATGTTTACTCAGCAGTATTTACTCTACTTACCATCAGATGGCCAATTGGGTAGTCTGTCTGCTTAGATAGATCTCTAAAAAGCCTTTTCTTTCAATTTAGAATCAATTTTTTTCAATTACATATTACATTATAACATGGAATTACTTGCTGGGAATAATTAAACTAAATCTACAGTATAAAGTTCTATCGTATATTTTAAAATGATTTAATCTTCATCTAATTGACTATAAATGAGTTCTTGTATGCCATTCATATAGACAAACTTTACTTGTAACCACATAAAAGAAGTCAAACTTTTTCAGGTTATTATATATTGACTTCAGTGTATTTAAATTTTTTAAAGGCATGACAAAATGTTTTTGAGCTGTTGTGTAACTGAGTAAGGACTATACATACTATTATATGCTGATATGTTTTACCATCACCATCTAAGAATAATCTGAAGTATAAAATAATTTCATTTTCATCAAACTCACAGATATCTTATATATTTTTGAAATTGCTACATATGTAAATCTGCCAATTTTTTAATAAGCAACATGATTTTTTGAACAAGCTTTAGACTTGTTTAATTATTTCTGGGTCTTAAAGCAGTGAACTTAAATCTAAATATTAAATAGCATTTCAACAAATTGCATTTTAATACACTCCTTGTTATTATAATATTTACTACTGTGTACTCCTGTGGATTGATTGTCTTTTGCTTTGTTACTTTTCTTACCTTAAAATAGAAGAGCAAAGTGACCACTGATGCTATTAGGCAGAAACAGGTGTTGATTGTGGTGCCAATATGATATAGACAGTGGCGGTGATATTGATAATGAATTCTACTCAAACAATTGTTATAACTATTTATAAGTGGGCATATTTTGTAATAAAAAACCAATAGGAATACTTAGTCTTAACAATTGAGGTTGAATTTGAATTCAATACATTTTTTTTAAGATAGATTAGTATGTTGCTGGTTGCTGGCAATATTTTAGTACTGAAATTGTTGATTTTTTTTTTTATTTTACCTGTAAAAGTGAATCTTACATACCTTCCCTTAATCTATAAGGACAAAATTAAATGATATGTTAGCAAAGGAAAGCTTATTAAACAAAGGAAACACATTTGTTTTCAACTTAAAGTTCTAAAGTCCTTAATACCTTAATATTACTAGTCATAAAAAAATGCAGTTAGTGAGATCTATTCAATTCAGTTAATGAACAAAATTTAGCAAGTATGCTCCATATTATGTAAGCAATAATGTAATATAGAGATTGAGTAACCAATAATATAATATAGAGTGTATAAGTGATAAGTAGAATCTATCCGTTATGAAAAATGTACTCTATTAACAGCAGTGGGCTAGTAATTATAGGCCTCAATCCTTTTTTGGCTCATTGCTAGGCACAGCCCTTTCCCTCCAGCTGGAGACCTGGAGCTTACTCTGCCATGTTTCATCAGTGCAGATTATTGGAGTTGCAAGTGATAGAGGGAATTGATCTCATGAAATTGATACAAATTATTCAATCAAATCATTTTAGTGTGAAGATATTTTATGTAAAATATTTCAAACATTCCTCCAGAACAAATAATATATCTAATATAATCAACTTTTATTATTTTAACAAAATTAAAATGGTGATTTAAATAATCACCATTGATGGTGATTTAAATAATCACCATTGATGGTGATTTAGTCTACATATACTTATTTATTTACTTACCATTTATCTTAGGCATACATATTATATTGTATTGCAGTTTTTTGATATACATACATATCCTCACATCATATCACATATCATATCATATCCCTTATGGGATAAGCAGATAGCACATATTTTTGACATGTGTTTAATAAAATTATTTAGTTCTTAATTAAGGGCATCATGTGTTAAATGAAAGTAGGTGTTGACGTCGGTAATGTATATGATTGATTTGTGTGCGGAGCGGCGCGCGCGCATAAATCCACGATAAGGCGAAGTGTGTCTGCCGAGATAAGGGTGCAGTGTGCCTTCCGGGGCGCGACCCGCGACCTGTTCGGCTCCATCACCGACGTACCGCTATCGGATACAATGAACCTAGCGGAGAATAGTTTTGAGTATGTCTCACGTGACCATTTATTATCTCCCTTAAATTGTTACATTGGTGTTAGACGATTATAACTGTCAATTAACATGACTATCGAACTAACTCTAATTAAATCAGGTCCTATTTGCGATGCTGCGATTGCGATTCACGAATGCTGTAGTACTCCTGGGACCGAAAATAGACTCTCTCAAATTCAACCGACTAAACACATTCAAAACTGCCTAGCAGCTCTCTTGCATAGACAGAAAATATGTGGCGTATGAGCTTGCTGCTACTCATTGTTTCTGAACGTTAGACATTTTAGTATCTTGGAGACAGTTAGATATAGTCAAACTTTTGACTGCTGAGAGGACTGCTCACTGATAAGTACGATTTTAAACAAGTTTGGTAAAATGAAAGAATAAACTATTTATACAAAGTGTTTCAAATTAGTTACTCTGTTATCGTAAATTCAAACACTTTGCATTATTTTTGAAAGACTGATTGCTCTCTTATGTGTACCATAATAGAACTGTTTGGCATCATGTTACATGTTGTAATTTAATAACGAAGATTAAAACATTTTATCTAGGTGTTGTTACACGTGTGAAGTAGCAGTACTAGTAATAGTATATAGTGTACATAAATACTAGCGATGAGCCAATAACTTGACCATTTTTCGATATATAAAGTTCTAAATTACTAGGTATCTGCTTTAATTTCGTTCGTGTTGAACTACGAAATAAAATCTCGATTATTTTTTTTACGTACTATAATTTCTTCCAGATCCTTTCTGTCGTCCTATTATGATTGTGTAACAAACATCTATCCAAACAACGTTAGCAATAAGAGTATTATCATTGTAAGATTAATACTTCACAACATTACTATAGTACTTGTCAGCGCTTGTACTTGCCAGTAGCAACATTAAAACTATGTAAGTGTACAACATAGAGTGTAGGTAAATAAATTGTCAATTCAACTTGAATGCATTTGCTTGTCACCACTGATAAATGAAGTAGTGTCGCACCGTCTAGACCAGTGGTCGGCAACCAGCCGGGGACCACACGGTGGAAAAAGTAAAAAAAGAGAGGGCCTCTTATATATATTATAAAATTTAAAAATAAATGTTGAAACATTTTAAATTATTACATTTCGTACTTATTAAAAAAATCTTGACGAAAAATATACAACAATTAATATGACTTTATTTATTATTGTAATTTGTATTGGCTTTGTAAATATGTAATGATTCATTATTTTGTAAATAATTTTAAGCACAAAACTAAGTTGCGGACTGTAAATTCGTAAGCGGGCAGTGTGTTGCCGTCTCCTGGCCTAGATCTTAAACCATGAATGAGCTAGAATGCTAATTTAGCTGACTTGCATTAATGAACGATTGCATAAAAATATTACAATACATAAGTATTGATAATACGTAGGAATTTTTTAATTGGACCTGTCTATCATACCATGTCACTGCCATTTAAACCATTCACATTTACTTAATAGATTTATCTAAGGATTTGAGTAAAGATTGAATATTCGTTTCAGTCTGAAAGCTGTGTAAAAATTAGTTTAATTATATGGAATATATACATGCATGCTACTCCAAGTGCTGAGTCCACGGATATGCTATGCGAGTCGCCAGACGATAACCACACGATCGTATGGTTATGGTAACTTCCGGCGAACTATCCTTATCTACACCGCACCTTTGTTCTTACCACCACTTAGTCAACAGAGCCCGAGAAGCCGACTAAATGAATTCTATTGCTTTTTATTCGTCGCGTGACTCAGGTCGGGGTTTTTAGTTAGTCTATAATGAAGGTACATGGATACGACTGTGGAATGTTAAGTGTTTGGTCAAACTGAGGAAGTTGGGTTAATTACTCAATTCCTATAAGATCATTGTAAATAGTTATGTACAACTATTTAATGGGAAATTTAATCTATAAATCATCTACTTGACTGTGGGAAATCTATCGGCTCCGAGTAAATCCTGTTTCTCACAAGTGACTACATCTCTACGTTTTTTAAGTACTTACCCGATCGATTTAGTTATAAGTCACTGAATATCGAGATTTACATAATATTGTAATTCATGGTAATTAAGCGTTAACATATTATTCCTAAGATGGTATATATTCGCTTCAGTCGAGGCAAGTTCTCGGATGTTTACAAGCGATATCGTGTTAAACATAGACATTAAATAATTTGTTTATAAATACGATAAGTCATGCGATATTCCCTGATAACGGCCATCGCGCCCACTGACCTGGGACCTATTAATGTGTAACACGGTTCGTCCTTTTGTTAAACAAAAACTTACACAATACATAGAACTGCTAAAATGCTTTAGTTTATAAACTTTTTCTGTTTATGTATTTAGAAGGGTATAATTCACAAAAACTCTGCTTTATAGAAATATTTATTAGCATGATTGCACCTTTAAAATTCGAACTCATGCTTGACAGGTTTGGATTTCTAAATATCTTCTGAAAGTGTATGTATTTCCTATTATTAACCGATACATTGCAAGAATCGATCTATATTAAATTGCAATCACTCTCACTAACAATAACACTTAACATTTCATTACAGTAACTTGTTTCTTCACGTAATATTACATTACTTGATCATATGACAAGTATTTATTATAGCTGTTCCTCATGATTAGTGACTTATTTATCCATTTTATCATTCCACTTTAGTTGAGTATATAATTTTCAAATCTTCCCTCCCTAAATATGGAATAAAATTAAATGATTAATATGCAACTTTTGTACCTATATTTGAGCAAATAAATATTTTGTATTTTGCATCTGTATATAGTCAAATACCTCTTTTATATTTATGAAAAATTCATTGTGATTCATTTTGATATGGACATTATTTTATTACTATTTTTTACAATTGGGATTTTACATCGGGAAGGGTAGTCGGCAGAAGTAATTTATACTTTTTTTTTACATTCTAAAACATAATATAAATACTGGTAACAGACATAATTACACATTTTCATTCCTAAATGTTATTAAAATTTCTATTAGCTTTGTATCGCAACGCTTCCTGCAGTTATAAACTGCTTTTATTTAACTTCTTGTTGTTATTAAAAGCGGTGCTTCCGACAAGAGCGTTGGTAATAAAAAAGAATATAAACGGGAAATGTGATTTTAAAAACAAAGACGTATTATTTTCTTTTGTTTATCACCTATAACAATTTAAGCGTACAGTACAATCTTAAACATATGCCATGAACTTGTGCAGTTTCACAAGTGCACAAGTAAATTTGTGTTACCTATATAATTTGAATATTCGCAATCTCGCAGTGTATAATTATATAATTGCAATGTGCCATAATGATAACCATGTATCATTTTCTGGATATAATGGAATTTAATCTGGCTGTAGGTCTACCTAATGGCAAGTGGTCACCGGCACCTATGAGCAGAGGAGTAACCGCACTGATCACTTATCCGCTTGTAAGAAGATCTCACAACTAAGAATCTACAAATTTATGTTCTTGTGTAAATAGATAGGATACTCAAAGTTAATGTTAGATATATTAAAAACAAAAAAATGGCGAAATATATATGCATCATAATTTTCGTAATCAGACGATGTCTACGTAGCTTTAATATTATGAAATATTTTAAAGTCTCACGATAAAACCAGCGTACGAAAATGGTACGTTGATAAACACTAAGCCATCCATCATTTGATTGTCCAATACTGTCTTTGTTAGAAAGTTAAATTAAGATCCGGTACCATTTCCGCGCTATGTAGCGGACATCCTGATAACTAAATGTAAATTGCGCGATAATGTTCCTGCATCCGATAGACAATAAAAAGAAAGAAAAATTTCCGTAATTTTTATCAGGGTATTGCATTTTATTGAATACTGTTATCAAATTAGTTTTTATTTGTATCCAATTATTACTTATTTGTAACCATTCTTATGTTTAAAACTGTTATGAGTTTTAATTGCTATTTAATAACAAACAGTTCCAACATGATTCGTCCTCAAGGCATGTATAGCGAAATTACTGACGCGGGTGAAATCTTTATTGGTTGTTCTAATAATATTATCGCTTCCTGCCCACCGGTACGGTACCCGCTATAAAAATAGTGTGTTTTATTATCCTACACACTTGACTGTGGTGGCACAGAAATATCGAGACGATGTCGAGTCGTCTTATAAGCTGTAATTAATGAAGTTTAGTAGTCGAAACGTGAAGATATCTTAGCGTATTAGTGGCATTGAAAGGACATGCCGCAGAACTGTGAACTTTAAAAGGTGTTGAGTTTATTTCTAATAGTCGTAATAAAATACATGGGTCGTAGGTAGTCGTCATAATTATCGTCATAAACTCATTGAAGTTTCATATCCATAGGCCATAGTCCGCCAAAAAAGCCAAGTGCGGATTGGTAAACTTCATATATCTTAAAGAACATGCTGCACTTAGGGCATTTTAAACAACATTAAGGCAAGTTTTCTTACGTCGTTTTCAATTTAAATATAGAGTAATTCTCAAATAACGATTAATTATTACTATACACGAATTTATAGTTAGCATAAACTAACACTATGCATTTATTTGTCAAATCTATACACCAACACTTAATCATAGTAAGGTATAATTTGAAACGAATACGTAACATTATCTACTAAACCTAAGTCACTGATTCATTGATTGACGAGTACTGAGGAGTTTCGCAATTTTTTTGGCACGGGTCTCGGATCGATGCGAAAAGTAGCGCGCGTCGAGTCTGGCGGGTGGCGGCTGGCGGCTGACCGTGGCCGCATGGTAGCTACGATGCGCCACGCTCTGAATGGGGCGAATGAGCGTTTTCCATTCAGCGCACCCATTCATGGAAACTCGTCGTGCCGTTAATGAAAAACGCGTTCGTTTATCGTCACTGTTATCGCCGCTCTGTCGCCTCTACGAAACCATCACGTGGTGCCCGTTTGCATTTCCATTCAGCACTACTACCTATATGCTACCAGTCACACGGCCCCCCGTGTTTGAATCACTGATAAGATTACAAGTGCAACCTTAGTAATTTTGCTCTTCTCGTTATTGTTATAAGGATGCAAATGCTGTACATTTTTGTAAGTTTTACTTTACTTTTGTTCGGCTCCATTGTTTATTTGTTTACGTGGGTTTCCACCGATGTTGCCAATGTCAGACGATTTCCTCTATGGAAACGTTATTTATTTATTAAGTAAATCTGGAATATCTGGAAATTTTCTGAAAAATGTTAAAATTACTGTAAATATGTTATAGAAAGTAACATTTTATTTTATTTGTTAAGCTTGTTTCTTCTTAACTTTATGTAAAGTAAATATACATATGTAATGTTATTGAAAGTTGTCATGCTCTGTAAAAGGTAAATCTTAAAGTGCCTGCAGCAAATTTTAATGCTTAAAATACAATAAAGTTACCTAAAGGAGGCATAGAATCGGTAATGGCACTAAAAAAAGATGACATTTAACCAAGGAAAAATATACTACCTGTTGACACAATATTAAGTAATAATTACACTCTAGACTCAGTGTCACATTCAGTTGCGAAACGATAAGTAATGAAGGAATGCTCGTCTTTTTGCAAAAATGTACATGAATACTGGTTGTCGCGAATTTCGCAACGCACCTGCTTGATTCGAGTTGGCCTATGTGGGTGAGGGCCTACACAGACCACCGTCACCGGGGACTATCCTACGTAGGTGCGTTCAATTGTGCAAAGCTGTCACTTGTAATGCAACTACAGAACATGATTTGCAGTTTTAAATTATAATGAAGACAAATGCGACGCACGGATTATGCACCTACGTATAAACGTGTATGAAGTTTGTATATGGCATAATCGGCATAAATGTGTGCACTCTGATATAAAATGATACAACCATTTCAATATTCAATGGTGACCTTGAGTTTCCCTTTCAAAGTAGTCTTAGTGTCGTTCTAGTCTACAGGTTCTACAATTAACACACCAGTCACGCCACTAGCAATATTCTCGCATTAAATGAGCACATGAAATTAAACGACAATAATTGATTTTCTACCGCTCGACCGGTGGCCTGTAATTGCATATGCAGAAATAAGTAATTTTATGCTGACAGGTTGTATACAAAAATAGTTATAACTTAGTACTTGCTCGCTCGGCTTAACCTTTGATCCTGTAAGGCGCTTATAAGTCATCTGAAACCAGGAACACACTATTCTTGGTTCAGCGATCCCTTTTTCTACGTGTCACATCGGTGTCTTCCTTGCGATCTTTAGTTTATATGTTTAACAGTAACATGTGGTTGTTATTTATCCCTTTTTTCATATACTTACCAGTTTTTATTGCACTAATTTTGTACCCATGCCAACGGTACCTACACCCAACGGCAAAGGTAAGATGCAGTACCTAAATATTGGATAGACTGGTCAATAACATTTAAGTAGAATAACAAAGAACTCCATATTAAGAGGTATTTATTATTACTTGGTAATCTGTTTTAAGAGTATGTCTTCTATGAGAGAGAGAGACAGGAGTCTAATACTACAATTAGATATGAGAAAAATCTCTTATTAATGTTCAGCAATTTATTCCAATGACCACAAATGTATTACGAACATTTAATAGCGAAATACAAAACCAAACGACTACCATCCTCAAGAATATATTCTGATCGATGTCGAATTTAGACACGTAATATATCACCACTTATGTCTTTCGGAGAGGACGACGGTCCACATCCGTCGCAGGATGTTTGCCTCACGTCTTCGTATTATAATGACGACAGGAACAATAAACCTAGTTCGAGAATTTATGTACGATTCTGTAACAGACTAAACGCTTCTAATCACTGCTATGGTGATGCAGCGTATAATTATACCACTTTCATTTTTTACGTCGAAATTACGTCTCAGATTGCCGAGTTGGTAGAAAAACAACGATTTGAGAATGTTTTCTCTCGTAGTGTTTAACAATTGATGTGTAAACTGTAGTCAGATGGTTATTAGGTAATTTTACGGTATGATAACTTTGATACGTAGCACTTGCTAGACATATGATACTTTCCGTACAACGACGATGTCTTTACGCAAGTGAATATTCTGAGAACTTTCTTGTCGCAAGACAAACGTATGCGCATATCTTTTAAAGCCAGCTTATCTGTTTATCTTGTACAAATCATGCCCCTATCTCCAACAGTATAATAGCAATGATTGCGTTTGGTGTTTCCAAAGTACACGCTTAACGTACTCTCGATTTCGAAACAATCGCAGCACGCACGGGTGTGGAAATATCTTAATGAGTGTACTCGCTATTGTAGCTAAATACCGACCGTCATTATTCGTTTCCTCGGTACCTGATAGTGCCATTCAAAGGGTCCCGTTTCACTCCCACGATCCAGTTTGATGGCGTGTGGTACTGTCGTGCTGATGATGATGGCGGCTACGGTAGCCAGGTGTAGGTTAAAAGATTAGGATAAGCCTCTATAATAATATCATGTAATGACAAACTTGTTTATATTGGGCATAGGTCCCTTTCCCCATAACTGGAGGTGGCTTGGATTAATCTACAGTGCTGCTCGAATACAGGGAATAATGGATAAGATAATGCAGACGTTTTAATTTATTTTATCAGGCAAGTACCTACTCTAGCCCTTTTTTATTTATTAATGTGATAGAACAATTAATTGAAATTTTTTAGAAGTATTTCCACTTTAACCCATATTCTGTATTAGTCAATCAATGATACTAACAGTGACTATTACCGTTGAAGAGGTCATCAGCTCAAAAACGTTGAAGATGACGTGGCCCTTAAAATGAGAACGTCCTGACAATAAACATTCACTCGTGGCAATCCTAACAACGGCTGTTTTTGCATCAACAATTATGTACAGTTTGTTGGAGTTTCTCTCGCAAGTCCAATTACGACGAATTTGTGGGAGTCACTGCGATCACTGTTGGATTTCTTTGTTTAGTGGCCCTAACAATCGCCGCAGTAATCTTGCCTCACCGTTGGATAATTATGTGCGTAATAATGACTTAGTGTTAAGTAGAAACATTTAAGTGAAAGCCCACTCGTATTTTGTATACAAATTTCGCATACAATATCTCTTTTCTCTGTCGTTCATTGTTGATGATTTCGCTGCATTTTAATTGTTGACGGAAACATAACTTTTTATAGTTTAAAGTGGAACATCAAAACATTAAAGAATTTCGATTGCTAATTGTTAAGAATGTCGACTTCCCGTTTAGTTGATCTCAAAACTGGATGTATATTTTTATTTGTTGAATTTTATTAGGACAGAAACCATTACGCAACCAAACACTAGAAAAGCTGCAATATAGCAGGATAGACCACCACCAGAAATCTCCCTTGAGAGCTAAAGAGTTTTCGTTGTTGATGACAAATATTTGAGCTCTTTTATTACAAACCTTACGTAATTTCTGATAAACATACCATATAAGAAGGAAACAGACAAGGCACAATACATTTCATGGATGCCATATAACGTCAAAATATATAGTGCTATTAAAATAAGCCTAATTGCTAGATGATAAAATAATTCTAGAAATGTTATTCATACATCTTTAAAGTTATGCCATGCTTGTTGATCTTTTATTTCCTATTTGTTTAACTCTGACCTCAGATTGTAATAAATAACCTTAATCTTGTAAAATATTTCAATTAAAAATGTGTCAAGTCATTAAAACGTATTAAAATATCTTAAACTTGATGCCCCGACATACTTCGTTCTGTCAAAAACAAATTAATAAAATTTTAAATCGTGAGATTGCCTAAAGTTTAATATTGAAATAAAATGGCTAAATTGGTATCGACACAACCAAAATATACATTTGGCAATGTGTTAATTTCCGACATCGTATTAAAAAGATGTAAAATTAACAATGTTCCTCTTTTATATTATGCATGTATTATACACAAAAACCTACCTGGTGAAACACCCTATCTATAAATCCATCGGAATCTGTTGCGTAATTTAAAATCTAAGATTACAGACACACAGACGGCGGAAAGCGACTTTGTTTTAGACTATGTACATATTGTTCAGTGCATTGCTTTTACGGCGAATTGTTCCTAATAGGCTTAAGATTTTGTAGGTAATTGAGTAACAAATTCCATAATTACTGATGAATGACGACTAGTGACGACTAGTCATAATACGTACACTAGTCATCAGTGGCGTCACATGCACATCGTAAAATATGCAATATTTCAATCTATTTTCTTATACATTGCGCGAATGTGAGGTAATTTGTTTGTGGTCACGTCACGAGGTAATTTGTAAGAAAATAAAAGTGGCTTATTGACTTGTTCATAGTGTATTACTAATGCATTTTTTTCTTATCTAAAGACAGACGGACCAGCTATGATTTGTCTTCTCTATATATGCATACAAACATTAGTAATATAAAACAAATCTGCTCAACTCCACAACTAAACACTAAAACACAGACAAACTGTCAATAAGTCAATATATGGGTTAACATGAGTTTCACACTATGGCCATATCTTTTAAACATTTTTGATATACATAAACGACTCCTCCACAGATTAATTATATGTATTACATAGATAAATGTCTAAAATTATGTTTGTGTAAAATAATCTCAGAAATTACTCTTGCAATTGTAACTGGGTTAGTGGCAAGGATTTAGAAATTTCTCCCGGAAAATTTGAACATATATTACACTTATAATTGTTGAAAGGATAACAGAAAATGCAATGTTGTTACAGAAGCCGATGTGTGTGTGAAATGTATGGTAGTGTGTGTAATGTTTTATTTATTGATTTAATGTACTTTATAAGCATTATTATTGAAAAATATTAGCGTTCT
>DWPP01000046.1:0-16674 GCA_018251735.1 Eantis mithridates tamenund
CTATATTGTTCTGCCATATAAATTTGGTTAACGGAATGGCTGTTAAATATTTTGTATATTTTCCAAAAATGAAAAAGTCGATGAATGTGATTGAATCTGAAAATTTGAGGTTATTTACTGGACTAAAAACACGAGATTTAAACATCCCAGTTAACCTACTAGCAAAAAAAGAGTGTCATAAAATTATGTGTGACTTATGTATCTTGAAGAGAATGCTGCTGGAGGTTAGTCCAGTTTGCTACTGTGATATGAATTGGTTGAGCTGCGAAATAGTGTCTTACTCGTATGTCAGTTATCTTTAAGCATGATAAAGTTTTCGACAGGTTTAACTGACTAACGTGTATATGGCCTGACTTGAAAATAATCCTGATCGACGGCTTAACACGCCCTCGGAAGCAGAAGAACTCGGTAATTTTTGTCACCTGCTGTCCAAAGGTACATACATACTTCGTACATATGTAAATAATATTTGAGAGGTATGTCTTCTAAATTTTCTACAAGATCATAACAAAATAAACCAACTGAATATTCTTTTTCCTTCACTGGGCATTTGATGCACTGTGCAGTGCATTATCCATTTGACCTCACGTGATAAGTTAAGTGACATGAAGCTTATAATTAACGTAAACACGAAACTGCACTCAAACCACACTTGGCTCTGAGAATATATTCATAACCTATCCCTTAAATAGCCCAGAAATAATAAACTATTTTGAACTCGCACGATAAATACTGGCGGAGGTCAGCAGCGTTGCCTACAATTGAATTAAAATTAGATATACCTAAAAGAAAAAAACATTTTTTAGCAACTGGTCAATTGAAGGAAGAAATGTAGCCCAGCCCGCATATCGCGTGCCTCAGAATAGCTGTTTGAATTGTCTGTGGAAGTACAGACAATTGTTTTATAACTATTTATTTGAATTTCTGTGTGTTTAAAATTCCATTTAACTTTAAACCAACAAAAATATTACTTATTTAACACGCTATTAAATTTATTACATATTAATTTTTACTAATCCTCCATCCTAAAATTACACAATTACTGCACATCTGAAACCTATTCCAGGTTCCATTCCACTGCTGAGTCTCCCAAAGCAGAGACCTTTTTACATACTTACATGTGAAAATCTAAGAAACTTATAGGCATGTAGGTGGACTATAGCGTGAACCCTTCTCTGAGAGGAGACCCGTGCACAGCAGTGCACAGAGTAGGACAGAAATACCTAATTCTGTATTATTTCTTGGTATGGTTCTTCTCACAAACGTGTGGAGGTTTAAGGACATGTTCCACTTGGAATACTCGTATATTTAGAATTATTCTGTTTTCAGCAGGATATCAAAATCTTGTCTTATTACATTAGTGGCCTATTTGTCAAGAAAATTTATAATTAAGTAACAGATATAAGATTAAACAGACGATCTTAATTAATGTACAAAAAACTACAACTAATAACAATAGAGTTGGTATCTTCTAGATCATGATTAACGGTTTTTATCTATTTACGTCATTGTCATACATTATTATCCGCCCAGAGAGTTATAATAGATTGAGCAGAGAAGCACGCTTCCAACTGTAGCTCGACTACAAAAAGAGGAAAGATGGCAGTACCATCTATATCTCTCTTTCCACTTACAGGCAGTCGTATGTCTCCCCTACTTTATGTAAAATATGTATTATCACTCCTTTATGCATATTCTACTAGTCCTTCAAACTGCAGTCATAATGAATTATTAATATGGAAAACATATTAAAAAAAGATTCAAGTAGCATTAAAATTATTAACATGAACGGTTAACCTCTACCATATAATACTGGAAACCACTTGAAAGGCGAAGCACTTAACTAATAACACAAATACGAAAGGCAAAGAACCGTAAATGTGTGCTTTATTACGCATATTTTTATATACAAGTAGGAATGTAGGTCGAGGTAGCTGAAAATTAAAAAGCTCTATTTTAAAGAGTAATATTCGAATTCCAGTCACGCATTTTTTGAAAGATGGAAATGAAAAAGGTTTTTATACTTCAGTTTAGACAGTAGATAAGGTTTTAGAAATTCTATGACACTTAACAAAAATTTATACCATCCGTTATGACTCGGAGTCACTTGAAGTTAGAATATAAAACTAGATGCGATGGAATGTGGAATGGCAAGTCGCTTGACGAAGATATAAAAGAGCAGAAATACGACGACAAGTGGAGCGAAAAATCGTAAACAACACATATAAACAACATATAAACCCGGAATAATGTTGCAGTGAACTTGCATAGAGAGAAGTTTAATAAATATTCTCTTATAATAAATTATTAGGTTAATGTGATTTATGAAGACATTATTTATGAAAAACTGATATAAAATTGAGTGATAAAGTTTAAGTTAATCATAACTGACCAAGTAACTCCATTTACGGCTTTAGATAGTTAAAAAAAGAAATGCATTTTAAAATCAAAATCAATCAATAAAAACTTCTCGGTGACCAGTTAGCATGTTAACATTATGTTAGTACCGCTGCCTCACCTTCTTCTCAAATAGCAGTAGCCGTGGCGTTGCTGTTTTCTGGTTTGGAGGGTGTGTTATAACGGAAGTCATTTTCTAAGCATTCTATTGTACTTCTCGAGAGTCTGTGATCAACCTTCGATCAGAAATTTCGATCAAAAATTACAAATACTTACATGCTTTCTTGCTTTTTAATTTTTTTTAATAAAATCTACTTAAATCTTAATGAAAATCTCACGCTCAGTAACGAGAGGAAATAAAAAGAAATATAATGTTAATGAAATCTTTTCGACTAGAATTTGGTTAGCAAATAGAGTAAATAGCAAACGGCGTAAATAAACTAGCCGCCTCAGTTAACTTACATGAAACAGCTGAATTTATAGCTTCCATACATTCAAATAAGCTTGAATAAAGTAGTGGAATTTGTAAAATGTATACGTTTATTGTTGTAGTTTTCGTTTTAAACTGGTAGAGTTTAAACTGCATATCAAAACATAAGTAAAATACTTGTAGTTTATCAAAAAAATCTACTTAGTTTATAAAATTGAAGAAATTCTGGTTTATAAACACTGTTAATCATAATCACGTAATTAGCGAATTATACATTACCTGTAACACCTACCTATACAATAGACAAAGAAAAAATATTAAAGTAGGTACCATTTTATATTTGCATCTGAACCAAAAATGTTTATGTGGTTGCTTTAGTGGTAGTTTTATTGTTAGCATAGGTAGAAAAGTAATGATAATGATCTTCGACAATTGTGCTAACATACGTATTATAATTATTGAATATTTTCTCATTGATTCATAACAATCATGTTGGTCAGTGACCATGCTTTCTTATTTATAGATATATGTTTGTATTACTGCCGACTGGAATAAACGGACGTGAAGCGTTCTATCTCAGGCTCCAAGAGGTGTCATCGCATCTGGATCCAAGATTTGATTAATAGTTTCATTTGAAACTAACTGAATACATCGTAGTCACCTAACATCTAGCTTGAGTACGTAGGATAAATCGTTATCATACGTAATAGTGGTCAGTGTGGCATACCATGGCCAAAACCTATTTCTATCTGATAAGTAAAGATCGGCAATAAAATTTGAGAACGATTAATGAACGGTATTCTATTAGCAATGTAAATAGGAAAATAAAAAATATAAAAAAAAACTGACTGAACACAGGACCCAGTACAATAGCCTCGCTCTATTCAGAATACAACCTTTAATTTACTTTTTTCGATACATGTTTACAATTGAAATCTCAAACTTAAATTCCTTGAATCTACGCGTGTTTTTCTAACGGGTATGAAATTTTAGAATTTACTTTTCTTTTATACTTCATTACTTTTTTTTATACGATGGTTCTTAAGAACCATATACTTTAAAGTATATTGATAAAAATGTAGAATTTGTAATATTAGGGCTTGTAGAAAGAGCTTTCCATGAGTTTTTTTTATAGTTCGAACCTTATAGTTTCGTTTTAACTAAATCATACATGAAAATGTTTTTGGTGGGATAATAGTCTCTCCGACAATCACACTTCTTAAATCGTAAAAACTGTAACATGCTTAGTTAATGATGGGTCAGGAGGGCGGCCATGAGTTCCTTCAAGGAAGTTTTGAAAGTTATACCCATTGTACTGTTTGTTAATTTATTTGATGTAATACCCAAGCATTACTTAAATATAAATGCTGAATATCATAAATAAGCGGCGACATCTACTATAATACTCTACGTTAGCGCGCTGCAAGCAGCAGCTGTATTGATTGCCTCACCGCATTCAGAGTTCAGTTATTAATTGATGGAATTTACTGACTTCACTAACGTACTCGTAAATATTGATAGTTGATTACGTAATATAATTTAAACCGTTATTTGCTCAATTTGATCTTCATAAAATATTTTTTTAGAGGTTCGTTCAAATCTCATGAAATGTGTTTAGAATTTATCTGCGATTTAGAGTATCGATGTAAAAATGAGAAAGGGCATGCTCCGATGGTTCGGACATGTGGAGAGAATGGGTGATGAAAGAATGACGAAACAGATATATAATGCGAATGTCGATGGATGCAGGTGCCGAGGGAGACCACGACTCACCTATCTTGATCAAATAGATCGAGTTCTGGCAGATGGGGAAGTTAAGAGTCTTCGAAACCGGCGTGTTTGTATGAAGAGAGTAATGAATGTGGAAGAAGTACGGCAGGTCTGTAAGGATAAAGATATTTGGCACTCCGTGCTCTCTGCCTACCCTGTAAGGGACCTGGCGTGAGGATACGTATGTATGTATGCGTTTAGAATTCAAATGGCATTATGGAATGAATCACTAATTGACAAAATCTCAAATATTTTCATAGACAGATGTACTATTTTGATAATGGGATATTCTACATTGACTTTAGATCTCTTTAAATTATGTTCGAACTTCGACAACCAGCGATCACTATTTTAAATAAAATCTCTTATATCTAAGGTGCAATGTTTCAGTGGTTAGTATTTTTCTCCGTACCCAGCAACCAAGACGAGGTAATTAAAGAGAATTTAGTATTCAACATCCAAAGTCAATTTAAAACGCTCAACCCCTGGACACCTCGGATGCATATTAAATCGTACGATCTTGGTTACATCGGGTGCTATAAAGAAAATGGAATATCCTATAGGATAACTTAAAATTTTAAAACGTTAATACTACTTCATTTAAGATTTGAATAAAATATTGTTACTGTTTATCTTCATATTACAAAAAAGATGAAAGTTATGCCAGTAACCATGAATAAGCAACATATTTAAATGTTTTATATGGATAATAATAAACAATAAGGACTGCGTAAGATAATTCTTTAAGTTCCCCTCTATTAATCATTAACTTATTGAAAAATAACGAAAATCTCAACAATCGCAGCAAAAAGGTTTTTTAGTGTACACTTACTTATTATAATGCAGAAAGAACTGAAGAATACAGCGAGATTATGAAGAATACAACAAACCTACGTTTTACTGTGACATTTTTTAATAAGTTTTTAAATATATTACGTTGTAAAGAGAATTCAAAGCAAAAAATAGGAACGTTATTTTTTAAGTTTATTGTCTCTTCCAGAGAGTTGTATATCTATGGCAAGACGAACATCATCGTAGGAGGGGAATTACTACAGAAATTGGTGCTGTGGACGGGATCGACGCGCAAACTTCAGGATAAGCCTTGTATAGCTGTTTCGGTGTAATCTACGTTGACTAAAACTACAGATTATAATACTGTTACAACTTTGCTAATATAAGAGCTTCATAAGGTAGAATAGTTAGTGACTGTTCTAAATAGAGAATTTTGTTTTTTTGAGTTTAATAAAGTATAATTACTTTGTTTAGTCAAAAGTTAATTTAGGTTTTACACTGTCATTTCATATTAACACACCTTTTTTCACAAGTTTCCAAAGCTTATAAACGCTTTAGGTTGACCTTCTCAAAATCACCCTCTCGTATGATGTAGATGTTTGTGTGACTAAAGCTTAAGAACAGAATTTATATCTAAAACGATATGACACAAAAAAATCTTTTAGGGGTTTCGAAGATTGATGAATTTTATTTTCTATATAGGACAGTATAAAAAATGAAACATTTCTATAAAAGGGGAAATCCAAATAACAAATTTTTCACTTGTCAAGTAGGTACAGGGTATACAGGTATCGTAAAACTCCGTGCACAGGGACTCGAAGCCTCAAACAAAATACATACTTTTAAAATATATTCGTAATTAATTAACAACCAACCCGCATGTCAACTTCGCTTCATGTTTACTTCCCTTGATTACAGAGCAGAGTTGCAAGCCTCCGTCATATTTGCACTTTCAACAATGTTCCACTTCTCATAAATATTACTCTAATAGTCACTTGCAGTTATATTTTTGGAAATAAAATTAATCAACAATAATGCAAAGTAAACACTGACTAGATAAATCGAAGTTGAACATTAGTTGATATTTATTTAAGTAAGTACCTGATGCGGATAATTTTGAAAATTATTTGTGCACTCTGGAATTCAAACCCGGACCCACATGTGAATCCAGTATCAAACCGACTCAGCTACCACGGCTTAGTACTAACCCATAAACATAAAACTTCACATACCCAAAATGCAGCCTTAAAGGCCCTTCTGAACACAGACAGCTAACTCGAAAAACAAGATAAAGGGTTAGGGAGGAAGATTACGCCTTTGTTTGGCGTGCTCAAAATTTGATTAGCTGTGCAAACTATGTGCAGGCGTCCAGAATACCCTTTTGAACTTTAATCAAAGGCCCAACTTGTTTTCTAATCTAATGAGAGGAATGGAAAGTTACTTGATGTTTAATGAACAGACGTAGAAATTTTGGAACAATGTACCCATATGTATTCAAACGTTAAGTTCGATAGCTCTTTCATTAAACACATGGAAATATTAGCTGATAATATGATTTAACACCATAATAAGTTCGATAGCCATTTTATTAAACATACGAAAATATTAGCCCACAATACCATTTAATACCATAATTATAAATTGTGGAATAACGTTATGAAATTTAACAGAGAGATTTATTTTATTCATAAATTAATTCATTTTTAAAGAAGTGTTTTTAGTTTTAATTATTATTATATACAAAAGAAAATTAAAATAAAACGTTAGGTATTTAAATTTCCTCATTAAAGTATTTTAGGGGTTTAACTTTAAAAACTTCCTTTAAATATTTTAATGAAAGGAACTGCTTTTAACTTAGCAATTAAAATTACTCTAAAAGGCGTCCATTCAGTGTTCCAAAAACCAGCGGGAATCCTTTTAAAAATACACTTTATGCTATTAGAACATCATTACTGTATTCGTATTCAAATGAAATGATATTCATGGAACACGATGTCATAAAGATGTAAATTTTTTAAATATTTAGTATTTTCGAAAAAAATCTATATTTTAACTGATAACACCTTAAAGTATTACGGATTTACAGCATATTTTTATCATAACTTTATTATATTTTATCATACAGACTTATTTGCAACTTTTATAGTCTTAAGAATTTGTCGACAGATAACCCACGGATACCACAAAAATTGAACAAAATTACGAGGTCACTGTCAGATATTAGCCAAATAGTGAATCCGCAACCTGTTTACACTTTGGTATATCAATTTTTGTAGTTTCAACATTCTTGGACTCAAAATAAGTGCATACCTACATGAAGCACTAAATAGTGCTTATGTGCGTAAGTGTATCATTCGCTTTATTCAGTAGGCGATTAAGGTTTTGGACAGCAGGCCGTCACACTGCCGGAAAATTGTTAGTAGTTTCGTATGTACATGAGACAAATTACAAACAGTCGCGTAGCAGATTTTGTTTTCATTCATTTAAGTTAAATATAAATCTTTATCGTATATTTATCGTGCCAGCTACTAAAAATGGTTAAAGTAAAGAATTTTTTGACTTCTACAATTTTACGTTTATGTATTTTTTAATTTGTATTTTGTAGCCAAGTAAATAACTACCCATTTAAAAAATATTCATATGAGTAGACCCTGAAACTTAAATCTAAACGTACTTCAAATGCAATATTGCCTATTAACAAGAATCCATGAGGCAGGTATAAACAAACTCGTTAAACTCGGTCTTAAGATACCACGAGTTAGTGTCAGTTACGACGCTGAGGTAACTTGGAGCGATTTGTGGCTTCCAACTTGTCGGACACTAGACACGCTATACGAAACTGCGGCTATTCAATACCGCCATTTGTATGGTTTCTGTGTTTTCATGTCATACAAGACTGAGTAATTCAATAAAATTTCGTGTAGATGATAATAGTTGTAGTATAGGTGAAACTTGGCTAGACTATAAAATTACGTTAAAAAAAATATTAAAAAGCATATGAACCGTGTGGATGTCAGCGTTGTGGACAACACCCCTTATCATATTAGAAAGGAGACCAATTGATTGTCTGAACTAAGGTGACAAAGGTCTGGAATATGGTGATTGCAAGAGCAGAAAAAAATCTGTAATAAATACTATTGCAGATAATGGCAGAATAAACAGCCTGCTACGTCGGCCTTTCGAAGTCCATTGCTGGACATAGGCTTCAACCCTTAAGAATTCAACGGTTCCCCGCTAATTACGTTTCTTACTTAGATAAATCTGACCAAATTTTTTTTAAGATTACGAAAATAAACTATAATACACTGCATTGTTTTCGTTTCTAACAATGACTTTATTTTCTAAACTGACTCATTGAATTTCAAACGAATTGATATTTGTATACATAAATTTTTCGTAAACTGATATTAGGAAGCTAACCACCTATAACAATCTTAACTCTCTGTTTCAAATGCAGATTAAACAATAAGAACAAACAAACCACGACGTATTCAGTGGCACGGAACGAGCAACGTGCCGACCGCAATGGATTTGCAACTGCGGCAAAGTTATTAATACTGTAAGTATATTAAAAAGGACAGTGAAATAGTTCTAAGTAGATCTTTCTGATTTCAGTACTCTTAAGGTCCTCTACGGACGTGTTACTTGAAGAATTGGAGCTCGATTATTTAATTGCTTTTTAGGGGCTAATCTAAGTTATTTTCGTTTCTTAAGGCCCAGGATCAGACAGAGTGGCACAAATTTGGGGAAGTCTATGTCCAGCAGTGGACTTCGAAAGGCTTATGAATGAATGGATGGATGGATGGTATATTAAAATATTATTATGATGGGAAGTTACTTGTGAGCCATTATATCCTTTTTAACATCTTAACGTACTGTTTCAAGTAATTGTAGCACAAACAGTAAACAGCAAGGACAAGCCACAACGTATTCAGTGGCACGGAAAGAACACCGTGCCCACCGCAGTGCATCTGCAACTGTTGTTAATTCAGCACGGAGCAATTGTGATTGTATAATATATTATTAATTATTTTCTACACTATCGTTGCAAAACAATAATCTTGTTTTCTTGGGCTTAAAGAAGTTGCCTAGTTTAGCTTAATATATCAATTTAAGCACGTAGTGACAAATGTACGAGTTTGTAAGTTATACATTTGAACGAAGTTTCGTATGTAGTTATACATAGGAAAATTCAATAAATTAAAATAATTAAGTTTTTTGTAAAAGGAAGTTTAGTAAAAAGCCATTGAAAGGCTACAAAATATTGAATATAATAAAATATAAGAATGTTCATTCTCAACTATTAGAACATTATCTCTCAACTTGCTATTACTGAAACTGTGAAACTTCTTATTTTTGTCATTTGGAATAGTCTAAGGATTAATTTTCTTCAAAAAATATACAGTTTTCTTTGTTTAACACAATAGATTTGACATATTACATGGAATGAAAAATCAGATTGATAATGATAGCATAATTAGTATGTATATTTCAGGAACCCTTTCTTTTGATCTAACCCATTATCTTAAAGACATTTAATCATAGAATAATAACATTTTTTTAATATGTAACGGGTACCCACGATACGAGGTAGTCACACACGTTTGAACCTAAAAATAAAAACGAACTAGACGTAGGGTAGATAGACTTATTTACCACTGACACCTGTCAACGATTTCTCCCTCCACCGCAGTTTCGCCGGACCCGGTTTTGAACCCGGGCGCAGTCGGAACGGTAAGTAATGTAATAAAAGTCTGAAGGTTTCCCGTCATACCGCATCTCACACAGTAAATAATGTCTTTTGCCTAGTTACACTCACTCTCACACGACGATATCGGGTCGAGATAAGGTAGTGGCTTCACAGATTGTAAGCAACAAATAATCCGTTTGCAAAGATTTTTTTTTAATCATTATCAACATCAAAAACCCATTCCTATGATACATCTTTAAGAGGATACATTCTAAAGTTCGCCCCTCTGTTCAAATGCAGATTGATGGACCTCGGACCTTGCAAGAATATTTTTGAGAATTTTGAGGAATACTTTTTTAAGGTTCACCTACATACATACAACAAAAAGGCACAAAGCATCGATAAATTAGAATGAACGTTGGAATTTTAAACAAACCCAGCCTAAGTCATAATTCAATACCAGCGATTCCCGACCTAAAACATAATTAAATTTTAATAATTTAAATGCAAAGTTCTTACATTAAAATTTTCCTTTGTGCCATAATCGAAGGGCTACTAATACTTTCATGTAGTTGGCAACATCCAGTAAATTTTCCTACATCAAAATCAAAAGTTCCAAAACAAAAATTCGCTTACTCATTCTTGGTAAGACACGGCGGTAAGTCGGAAGCACGTTTTATATTGCCTGTATGCAACCAGAGATGGCGCTCTATTTGTGTCACTTAAGATACTGGAGAGCAAGGAACACTGACGAATTTTAATTCTGGATAAGGCGAGAGAAATTTTGACTTTATTTTAACTTTTTAAATTTATAGTACGATGAATCAACAAGATTGTATATCGTACATCTATACTAACATTATAAAGCTAAACAGTTTATTTGGTTAAACGTGCTAATATCTGGAACTACTTATCGGATTAAAAAAAAAATGTATAGTATAGATACAGGTTTATTGAATATTTTAAATTTACAGATGGAGCCACCAGTACCTAAGAGAAACGCAAAAAGATGTCTCCTTGTTTAGGAGGAGACTATTTGATCCCGTAGTCACTCTTCACCTTCTACACTCAATTAGTGTAGAAGGTTTAATTATCAGATAGTGGTATAGAATGTTTGCAAGCATAATTAATAGTTAATATAATTATTAGTAAGTGGTTGTGGTGAGGTAAAGTAAAAAAATCCTTGATTAGTATTCAAGTGTAAAGCTGTTAACAATTTAATTTCTAATATGTATGATGGCGGCAGTTTCTAATATGTATGATAGCCTTTTTTGTAATAACATCTGCATATAACGTCAAACAAAATAGAATTCCTATCTGAAGTCGCACAGATGCTGTTGGCTAGTCTACTAAATTCAGTTAATTGATCTACTACCAGTTACCAATCGTATCAGAAAATACCTGCCTGGTCATCTGTGGATTGGCTGACTACATATATCTTCAAAAATGCAAGAAAAATCTATCAGCCACGTTTCATCACAACGTTTTACTTTACCGTAAAGCATATGATAATCTATCTATTCTGTACATGTAATAAATCTGTAGAAAAGTGGTTTATGTATAGTCACGTGCAATGAAAAGTAAAGGGTGTGTAAGGATAAATAATAGAATGCATCTCCAGCATTTTTTGATTTCTTGTCTAAATTAAATAACTTTTGTACACAAAAATTGTTCGTAACTCTGAGTAACATTTTAGTCTTTGTTTTACTGCACGCCATCTATTAACACTAAATGGTACTAACGAATATTGATAACGCACAAAACATATTGTTATGTTATTATTATTTATTGAACTTTTGTTACGTCGGAAAAAAAATATTTCCAATACATCGAGAAGTTAGTGATTCACACTGAGGCTTAATCCAGAACCAACCAACTCATGATCCAATACGAACTACGCTAGTACTGCTTTGATAAACTGTTACTCAATTCTGTATGCTACATAATTATAATTATTATTGGTCCCTGGTGATTGAAATTGGGCCATAACTTAAAGGTGCCAAATTAAGTAAAGAGTATATACATACTCTGTACATATGTACATGCATGTAATATTTAATCTATTTTTAGTCTTAACCATAAAAAAGAGTTTATGTTTCAATTTACTATACGTCATTTCCAAGGAATTTAGTGAGCGTAATTTTTCTACACTATATCTTTTGTCTATGGCGTAATTTTTATTATTTTTTTATATAAAGCATGCTATATGAAAACATTACTTTCTGTTTTCTGCCTTCATCTTATCTTTTTTTGTCCTCCTCCGTTCGCCTAACTATTGTTCTCGTAAAAAGTGGTACAAAGATTTCGCTTCACGTAATTTTAATTACTTAATATATTACTAGTCTTCCATATTATTAAACATGCCATATCCATTATTCAAAGTTACTTCTTATGCGGCGAACTCAAGCGCGGCATCAGGAGAGTAATTAGTTATGGTCGGCTTAAACTATCTCGCGTGGCTGTACATTAGATTTCCTATGATTTACTTTGCGAGCGATTTTCTGTCCAAGATATTAATATTTGTTATTTACTGTATAATAACTGAATAATTTCATCTTATACCAAATATCAATATTAAGTACAGCGGCTGTTCTCCAGGTCTACCTAACCTAATTAAATTAGTGCTCAAAGCACAAAGCTAAGCAATAATGTTTTACTTGATATTCAGTAAGATTATTCTGTATGCTATTACGAAATATATATAATTTTCATTATGAAGCCTAATTTCCGCACCCTATCATAAGAAAGCCTTATCTGTTACGATTGTTATTCCTACTTACAATTAATATAATAACTAAACAATATTACATAACTGCATATTTCTGAAAACTAGGAATACACGTAAATAAATAATAAGATTTTGTATAGAAATACACTATCCATCATTTTATAAAACATATTTGACCGTTCGTTTCACTGACTGAGTAACATCGTTTAGGAAGTTTCTTCCAGAAGTTATAAATTATGTTTATGTTTAAAACATTATTTCATGGCACTGTTATTCAAATAACCACTGAAACTAATTACGACTTATTCATTTTTGTGTAAAAAAACTCTTAGGAAAGCTAAGGTTACAAGGGTAATACTGGTTAAATATATGCTAAGTAAAACAACACAGCAAACCAGAGACGAGCCCTAGATCCAACTAGCCTCAGTTACCTAAAAGTAAAAAGAGATATGCTTGGTAATTTTGTCCTCCAGGAAGAAACCAGGGAAACCTCTACTCGTAGTTTCTTAACGAAGTGATTGCGTACGTGTATGTTGTTAGCTCCATTTATTTTGGGGTGGGTTTTATTTACTTTCTCTCCCCACATAATTCACTTTCTAAGCATTCAGTATCGACCAACGGGGACGCATAAAGTATTTTTCGCTTTTAGAGGGAAATAAGTGAAGGGATGTGTCGGCACAAAATTAGGTCACGATAAAATTTCTTGAAGCAACCCAGTACTATCTGTCTTGAATTGAAGCCTGATTTTTGTAACAGCGAATAACGAGTCTGATCGCGCTAAATGAAGATGAAATTATATCCTATTTATGTAACTTTGCTGATTTCGCAGTCAATATTATAAAGTCTCGTAAGCTTTTCCATTTTATTAGAATTCAATTGTAACAAAAGAATATATATACATTTTAATTTTATAAACCTGTATATAAGTTAAAATTACTTTAAATACGAATTAATAAATATACAGATATATATGAATAATATCGTACAACACGACAACCTTATATGGTTCTGTATCCATAAGATACACTTGTTGTGTTTTCATTAAATAACTAATTATAGTTGATCACCACCGAGCACAGAATTCTATGTATGTGAGTCTGACTGAAATTGACATTTTTTTATGAATTAAAGAGGAAATCCAAACTTAAACAATCATGTGAGAATTTTTGACAGTTTTTTTACATAAATTTTGAAATACACTTCTACATGAATGTATTAAAGTTTATAAAAGAGATAATTCTTTCAAGTAGTTCGCACAAAAACTTGCAGCAAAAAGCGAAAACAGCGTACGTGTTACTTTGAGGGGTAAACCGAGATTTGTGAAGTTACGGTTAGAATTCGCGAACAATTCGCGAAGCACACTCGCAGCGTGGCGAAGCAAAAACAACAAACGAAGCAGCACTGCAATTCCACTTCAACTAATTCCATGGCGTAGAAAGTTTGCAAGAAATTCCGTTTGGTATTTAGCCCAGCTCTCAGCTTTTCTTGCTAAATATAAAATACTCTTAACATTATACAGTAGCTACTTATAAAAAACCCTAACGAACTGAGCAGTGAGCAGTTCCTGCGAATTTTTCGAGCGCTCTCGCTAAAAACTTCGCATAGGAATTATTTGTTTCGAAAGAAATTTCTTTTGTCTTTAATTAACGTGAAATACTTTACGAATGTTAAAGATTTGCTTCTGGGTTTAAAGAATGTTGCAATATTGTTTTGTCGATACAATCATCCCGATAGAGCTGTAGCTGAAAATATCAAATAGGTATTTGAGGTAAAAAAACAAAGTCTTGTAATCTTATAAAAAATAACAGAAGTGTCCTGAGAATTTATATAATTTAATTATTTATTATGTAGGTTTATTAAGCTTCATATTTGCAGATTTTTAGAATAGGAATAATTTATTTTAATTAGACACTACGTTTGGTCGTACGTTTTTAATAAGTAAAGTAGCGCCCCGCGGTATAGCGGTATTTATAGCTTATGTATGGTACATCGGTTCAGTAGTTTTTGAGTTTATTCCTGACAAATATACAAAATACGCAAGTTTCCTCTTTATAATATTAGCATAGATATGCATCAAATTGGAAAAATATGCTTCAATAATACTTATGCACTCGATTTACGTTAGAGTAATTCCAGCTGACCTGTTTATGTAAATGAAAAAATAATGAGATGTATTCGTTTGCAAGTTTACCTACACCGTGTGTTACAGAGAACAGCTATTTGGAGAAACTCTGCGAATTACTTGGGCTGTAATAAGCACGTTTCAACCAAGTTTGGAGCACGTGTGCAAAATAAGGGAGCATCACTACTTAATATTAATTTTACGTACTGGTTGCGAACGGTATTTTCGTTAGAATATATATTTTGAAATTATTTTAAGAGTAATTGTATCATACGTTTATGGTTAATATCATCATGATTTTTAATTACTAGTAACGTTCCACGGTTTCACCCGCGTAATTGCAAAACTTACTTTAAGGGTAGCGCTTGATCAAAATATATACTTAGATACTATTTGATCAACTCTTAGTAATTGGCAACTCTTAGCAACTCTTAGTATCTTGTATTAAGTAAAGTGATGCACCGCGGTTTCATCTGCGTATAATTCGTAGCTTCATCGTGTACGTAGCTATCATACACAAGAAAAAGAAATCAAATACTACTAGAGATTAGCGTGTTCAATCAAACAAACTCAGCAACTTAGTATACATTAGTCACTAGTCTTTCTTCGTTTTTACTACAATGTAGCTATTATGCACAGAAATATTGTTTCAAAGCCCACAAATAATTAAAAAGCTCATAAAAAAGATTAAAAAATAGCTTTTAAAGAAAAATTCTTAAATAAAAAAGCTTTCAGAATTTTTAATTTGTGAAACTTGTTAACTTCTTTAACAAGTTTCAGAAAATAAAAAATCTCAATTTCTTTGTGATCGTATTATAGTCTATCAATCTATTACAGTTCAGTGCTGGACATACATAGATCCAAATGTCCCGGTTTTCCGGAATCCTCAGAGTCTCAGCCGCCGTTCTTACACTGATCGTCGGTCCAGCTGGTAACTTTACACAGCAACTTACTTTAAACAGTCATAAAAACAATAATAAATAACAGTAAAGAATTTAATAGATAAATATTTGATACAACGAAGTTACTTCAAGTAACTTCAAATTGAGAAATAAGACGAAATACGGCCCGAATGATCCATCGTTAATATAATTGTTACCATGTCTGTTTACTATTCGATATTCGACAGTATTAACAATAAGAAAGAAAAAATCTTGTGTTTTTCTTGTATAAATATTTTCTTATTCCTAAAAGTACCTTCACTCAAGAATAACAAAATAAACTGAAACCTATACGTATAAATCGACAACATTTGATACCATTTCAGCTCGAAATCGAATTTGCAGAGAACTCGCTCGCCTCAATATCGAGTATCGAAACCCAAATACAATTTTATGAGTTTACGATTCACACTGACAGCTGTATTCGTGTACAAAATATAGATTTTCATTTATGGTACAAGTATAATTGATGCAGTTATCTCCAGTCATCTATTTCAAATTCACAAATGTGTTAAATCTCACGTCGGTCAAGATCACAAGGCGATCACTCCACCTAAACTATTTTTCAACTTTATGTATACTTGTAGAATGAAGTGCTTGTTAAAATTTTAGTGTGGCTTATTGTAAGAAATTGTTGTCAAAGTTAGTTATCATTTTCCTTCAATGATGCTATTAAACTGGTTTTATTTGTGTACATATGTGTGAATTTTTTATTTCATTTAAATTTTTTTTTTCGGATTTTTTCATGTCTCCATTGAAGCGAAAAGTCTAAATTCTTGAAACTTAACCTATCACTGCTATGTT
>DWPP01000047.1:0-16479 GCA_018251735.1 Eantis mithridates tamenund
GATTATGGATCATAATGTCATCAAAATAGTAAATAATTTTCTTGGGTGTGTTTTTATTCTATTATTTGCAAATAACACTAATTCATATTTTCATAACAATCCTTGAAACCGCGTGATAGACTGAGGTGATATTCAGAGGGAAGCAATTGCACTATAATTAGCGTTTTATGTGTGACTAAACCATCTATAAGCATCCGTTATATTTGAACTATAACTGTAACTTACCATAGAATTAAGCTGCGCAAGGTGATGGTGATGGTAGGGGTTGTGCGAGGTAGGTGGCGGCGCGAAGCCTTGATGCGGTGCGCCGTACCAGTGCGACATGTGCGCGGCTGCCGGGTGTACCAGCCCCACTTGGTGCTGACCTGATGGAGAAAGTAGAAGGTTAGATATGTTGCTATGATGATAATATTCTCGCTAGTAATTCGATGTAATTGTCAAATTGTGTTGAAATATTAATAAGATATTAGATATATGTTTTAACAGTCAATATAAAACATCACGATAAAACCTATGAACCTGAGAGTTCTCTAAAATATTTTATAATATAGGAATGTGCCAGGAATTCACACTTGACCAGCTTCATAGTTTATGTTTTAGTGTATGGTGAAGTAGATACAGCTTAAGAAACCAACAGGTTTAAATCTGCTATTTGAATAGCAATCACAAATAAAAATGCTCACCGAAGTCCATAGCAGAGGGGAAGGCGGATCCCCCGAAGCCTTTAGTAGCGTCGCCGAGAGGCTTGATCATATCCCCCATGACTCCACCGAGGGCTAATGCGCAAGCTCCACCTCCCATGCCCATGCCGCCTTTCTTTTTCTTACTCTTGCTGCTAAGCTTCCGATTTCGCGTCTGGATGCCTTCTTTCTTCATTGTTAATGGCCGGTTTACCTGTGACAAAACAAACATAAATTTAGTTAATTTTGTTCCACCCTTTCTAATCTATACCCGAATATGGTTTTTAAATTTTAAATGTTAAGAATTGTTAAAAAGTAAATGTATTAACCAAACCGCTAAAAATCTCTGATTCCTCTATAAAGTCGTCTATTACGATCTGCACGTCAAGATGCAGCTATTTTAAGATCTTAGATAAGCGTAGATGTCAATTGCTCTAGCTGGGGAATTTTATCATTTGCGCTTATAACAAGTGGTATTTCACCTGTTTTATACATCCGCTGTAAACGACTCTAATTGAGACACGACTGGAGGTTAACAATAGTAACAGATTGTCTCAGTTCGCGACCAAGCGATTCCGGCTTTATAGCATGACATGACATTTAGTGGTATGAAAAAAACGTTCGAGTTACCAATTTGGAATGCTAACTAAGGAGTATAAAGGCTACCGAGACCATAAACTGGTATCACAATAGTCGTGCGCGAATATTCAGTTGTTTGGTGACCGATGCCGACATGCGTGAATCGTACACACGGTGCATCCTAATTACAAGGATGCACTTGTGACTGCGTTTGTACGCAATTGGTGGGAATCGGAGGCGAACACCTTGGAGCAGATCCTCAAATTGATTTTTGCATTCAAAACAGAACCAGTTAGATCTACGTATTGTATCGCTTGCACCGTGAGCGCATAGAGGCTTGCACGTACGTGTTATTCCATTCTTTCTCTATTATCCTCAAGAAATAGCATTTGCAGGTGCAGTTACAACTAACGATATTATTTTAGGTATTACAAGAATTTAGACCCTCTTTATATAAGATTACAGACAACTAATTACATCATTATTGATTTTATTCATTCAGAAAATCTTCCATCATACAGTCAATAGTTAAACATGAGGATTAGCGAAGAAAAGTCGTGTAACACAAACATCAGCAAAAGTACACAACTTTACACCAATACTAAGATACTACCAAGTTGTTCGTGACGGTGCTTTCAGCATCTGAATCCCTCCCATCCACGGCATTTCGCGGGTGAACTATCTCGGTCACTTTCTGCATTGCATCGTTTGTTTCCGAGAAACGTGCGTCACGACGGACGGACGGACGGACAATGAGTTATTCATCGCCTTCCAGGGAACGCGGCGGCGGCATGTGGCTCTAAACGCACGATTACATTGCGCTTGCGCCCGCAACTGCCCAAGCGCATGACCTGATCTTATTCGCGTAGCTTTTGGTAACGCGTGTTGCATGGATAAAAATCTTACCGTAATGTGCTAAGCGAGATTAGCAATGCTAATTCTGACTAGTGTCGGGAACAACGATAAATGTTTAAATGTACTAGTATTGGCTGTTGTACCAGGCCAAGGTGAAACCCACGTTCGTGGAAAATATCATGTACAAATACATCCTCACGCCAGGTCACATACGGGGAGGCAGAGAGCAAAAGTGAGGAGTTAAAAGTCTTCGAAACCGGCGTGTATGTATGAAGAGATTAATGAATGTGGAGGAACCACGGTTGGTCTGTAAGAAACAGATATTTGGCATTTTTTGTGCTTTCTGCCTACCCCTATTAGACGTTATAAGTTATAAGTGTCTATCTGTGTGTCTATCCGTATCTATCTGTGTTAGACTGACAATAATGTCAATATCATTATTACATAGTTTAATGTTAATTGAACTTTTTACAGAACGAAGTCTTTCGGGGCATCTAGTTAATGATAAGTTAATACTGCTATATGAATCTTGATTTTTGATTATTAAAATTATACATATACGCTAAAATACGAATTTTGGTTTACAATAAGTAACTTCTTCACCCTTGACGTAATTAATGTCTTTGCATTGTCTTAGAAGACTTATGTTATCGTCTAAAGGGTTGAAAAGGGGAAGGCTAAAGTGAAGGTACCTATTAGTATATTTCAAAATATAAGGCTGATATTTCACAATATCTACTTACTTATTTTTTTACTTTTCCCCTTTTACACAATAACGAAAAAAATTGCAAAATTTTAATGTGTTATACAACTTCTTTTCGCACTTCGTTTTTGCAAATAATATTTAAAGCAATTTAACACTTCAATGTTTGGAGGACGCGGCTTTTATTAACTTAACTGTGTACACATTTGAAGTGACCGCTTTGATTGTGAGATTAATTCTGGCAATTAAAACAACGCGTCGAACAAAAAAACGATGACTAAGGTTAACAAACCCTAAGGGCTCGTTATATTAACATGTATTTTTGCAGACAGTTGTTAACAATATTGTACCTACCTACATTTTTAATTTTGACTGATATTTTAATCTATTAAACCTAAGCTCTGATCTTTTGACACCAGATTCTCATTGCGCAAGTTTACTGTTTAATTTAAACTCTAGCATGCCTTAATAGAAAACTAAATTCCAGAAGAAGCTTAGGAGTGGGTTATTTATTGATAACTATGTTGTATCCATCCATCCATCAGCAGTTAGAAGTCTCCACTTTGACCTAGGCCTACCCTAGTATTTGATGATAAAAATGATACACGAATCAAGTTAGACGCTAAAGCTTATGCAAAAATAGGATAATACCCAGCAATAGAGCATCCTTAAAACTTACGTCATGGTTAGGAAATCTAGGTAAAGAATTTTGCACCAAATTATTATCGGAGATGCCCTCCAGTCTCCATTGGATGGCATGGAAGTCGCAAATGCGCTGAAGTGACAAGAACGTGAAGGCTTCACAATGACCCAGTTCGACTGCAGATCCGACGGCATCTGCTAATGCATTTTATATTGGTCCAATTGTGCGGCCGACGGCGCGGTATGCGCTCCGTGTGGGCGCTTCGCGGGAACGCATTACGAATTGCGCGTGATAACTAGGCTTGTCAACCTTTTTTGTTTAACACAAAATATCATGTCTGTCTAGAATTATATAGATATCTCGTCAAAAGATAAAAAGGATAGAAATACAGCAACAAACATTAAAATTTACAATGCTGTACAGGGTGCAATAGTAGTAGAATCTAAGAAGAATCTACCAATCGATATATGTACCAATTTTCCTGAGGCTATTTTCCGTAGGCTACCTACATACCTAAAAATTCTCTATTAAGAAATATGAAGTCCGCAAACCGCACTTGGAATAGAACTGTTAATAAATTTCGTAATAGTTTTAAGTCAATCATAAGTCAATGGTTACTTTCGGGTAATATGTGAAATATCCTTAAAAGGAATGAGTTATTTAGTAATTAGGTACCGATCGCGCTGTAGAAGAATCCCTTTTTTTTTCAAATAAAACTTAAATACGATTTGTCGCCAAAAAATAATGTCCATTCTGATTAGTGCTAGGTACATGGCAAGATTAAATTTAAATGCGCATTAAGCTTTAATCTAATTCTGTCAGCCATTCAATTCAAAACAGAATTTATTTTAGGACTAACTTTATTAACCTTCAATTCTTCTCGTGTTTTTGCAAAAAGTCACTAAAATTTATATTCGAAGTGCATGCGTGTGTACCTACGTAGCGTTCCGTAGCGCATACCTATCAAGAAAATGTTATTAAAAATCCAACCAGGAAAATATCCTTAAGTTAGCAATGGTCATCACTGTACGTAGTTTGCATGCGAAACGTATGGCCTTTTAAGGATTATAGAGCCATAACCGGCGTACGGAAGGTACGCCAATCTATGCGTACCTATAACTTTCTGTACTTGTACATATTATGAGCATACGAATGAAAGATGTAGTATATGTGCCTATTGAAATTTTTAATATAGAAACGTAGCCAAAAAAGATCATAATTGTAAGAGGAAAATAAAAAAATATCTAAAACTCTCTCTAACACATATCCCATCAGGAAAACTTTTGTAAGTATATCAGGCTTCTTTGAGGTCATAGAACTCTTAATAGATTTATCACTTCAAATGTTTGATGAATTTTCCAAAACATTACAAACATTAACGCTAAGTTAAATGCTTGAAACAAACTATTGGACCAACTACCAATTACGAGTAACGCAGAAGAAAGCACTTAGTAACCGATATTTTACTTAGCATCAAACTGTATATAGTTTGTGTGCTGGAAGAATAACACATAGAGGAATCATAGGAAATTATTTTTAGACTAATTCTTAGTCTTAATTCACATAAATAACTCAGCGTCAATAACTATCTCGTAAATTATACACGGGTGGGCTAAGCTAAGTTTCGACTTTGTTTATATCCTATAGTTTGTTTCGAGTTTAAGATGTCGTCTATGCATCGTGGAGTGGGGGACTGCGGTAGTAATTAACCTGACATAATGGCCAGTTATTAAGCAATTCCTGCTCAAACATGGCGGACGTCTTAAGTCGAGTAACTATATACCTGGGGTAGTATAGATCGGCTGCTTTAGATGTTGGTAAGACGTTGTAGGTACTGTATACATGTAAACTGTTCAGTGTAGTCACTCTTGCTGATGAAGACGTTTTAATTCTTGAATTCATTGATATGTCTGAAAAGCTTAGCTTTAAGCATTTAAACACTAACTAAATAGGTGTCTGTAAAAAGACAGTATGATACAAGTACATAATATATTTACTTGTATCAAATTATATGCGTAACGATTTTACGATATTTGGCGTAATCTTGAGGACGCCTATGTCCAGTAGTGGACTGCAATAAGCTCATATGATAGCGATGAAACGAAATAGGATTTAATAAAAGTAATTTTGCCCTACTTTAAATTCTCAACTTTCTTCGCTTAAAGAAACTCCGGCCCACATGACATTAAATTTGTTATATAAGCTTGCTGAAGTGAAGCACGGTGCATGTGAAATGCGTGTATCGTTAGAAAACGGATCCACTGCCGTATGACCGCGATATTTCTGCTTCTAATTATGATTGTTTTCCTCCGCAGGTATAAACTTGCCGCGATAAACCTGTATTACGAACGGTAAATGGTTGGATAATGCGGTTATTGCTTATACAACAATGATTTCGTTTCATTTGCGTATGAGAATATAACTTCAGTCTCGTAGATCAGTTTATCAGCAGAATTGCAGCTATCTATTAGCATTTGATACTTTTAATTAACTTAGAACTTACAATGGTATTATTCCATAGCGTAAAGAATTGTACCTTATATCGTCTTAGCTTGTAATGTCGTCCATATGGAAACGTTGCATACACACTTTTACAATACACTTTTAATGTGAAATTTAAATACAAAAGATTTAAATACAACAACCATTTTGTATAAACATATAATAGGGACGCTCTACGTGATGTATCTGTGTACTTTTGTCATTTGTTTGGTAGCAGTTCGCTACGTTCAATAAGACGCAATCTGTAAAAATTAAAATTTGTTTAGGTGTCTACCTATTTCCGTTCAAAATATAGAGTCCTGTGATAGACAGACAGTCCACGGAGGCATTTAATGCCTCCGCGGTCCTTTCGATACGGAACCCTAAAAAATATGCAAGTTTTAACAGTTAAAAATATTTTCACTGTTACAAAAATATTTTAAACGCCAAAATATTTACAACAATGGTCAAATATTCGTTGGATTTTAACAACGAAATGAAATATTTACCGAGAAATTAATTGAGAATTATGCAATGAAGTCATGCGACTGTCATAGCGTGGTTCATAGCGTGAGTGGCGCACATTTGCCTACATGTGCATTTCTCTTATGAGCTTATGAAACCTTGTACTGAAACTATACTGAAACTTGCACCCTATAGTATTAAACCTCCATTTAAAATTGTTATTACATTGTATTGTAAGCTTCTTACATTATTTCAATTGGGTAAAGAAGTGTAAAAAAGGTGCTTTATTACTTAACTTATATAATGTAATGTAATGTAATGTAATGTAATTAATTATATAGTGTAAAATTTAGGTATTCATTTAAAAGCCATGTTAAAAATTAATGTATGTAAAATGTAGTGTAAGGTTGACTGGAAGACAATATTAGGTTTTAGGTTTGCCTTTTTGTGATATACCGTGTACATTCGAAACTAAATATTTAATAAACATTATAAAGTTGTGTGTAGGCTATAAGTTACAGAATTAAAAAAGAAAAAAATAGTATTATAAAATTTGGTCAACCGTTTTAAAGTCATGATGTATAAACCAATATTGTACATAGTAAAAATAAAATGAAATAAAATATTTTTAAGCTTTAACTTGTTTTAAATGAAAATGATTTCAATTAAAAGCCCTTGATACAGCGCAATGTGTTTTAAATTTTACGATGCATCATAAAACGCAATGGCCAACTTTCTCAATAAAACATGCAATAACATGAAAGAATGCTTGCGACTCGTTTTCTATAAACATGACAGTAAAAATGGAAATCTTCTCATTTATATTTATAGTGCGTAACTGAACACCTAGGAACGTTAAAATAATTAGAATACAGTGATCGACGCCTATTTCCAATACATTTCTGCATTTGTCGATGTCACGTAAACCGATACGTACCGAGCAGTGTACAGCAAAAACGTAGATCCGTTTCCTAGTAAAGTTGCTGATTATGCTGCTGATGTAATTTTTTCGATACACTGCTGAAATTTCTCAGCATATGTCGTAATAAAATTGTAGCAAGCCATCCATGTACTGTAAAACGAGAACGAGGCAGTGTTGTATCGCTATGCGTGCGAATAATTACGTTACGTTTCTAGATCAGAGAGTGTGCTATCTATGCCCATCTGGCCACAATGCAACGCCATAAAACCACTCAAATGGGAAAATAACAGGTTCATACAATACCATGGAAAATGTTGCGTAGGCTGCGTGTTATTTTTCCGACAGCTAGAAAGCTCCCCATTTGCGTTTACGTACGGTACGTAATTAAAGCTAAATTGCTAATGTTTAATGCGTATTCTTCAAAAGATAATGTGGAACTTAAAGTTAAGTATATTTAACTAGCATTGTGAAAAGAAGTGCTTGTCTCTTATCACATTGACATTTTTATGTAATATTATGGTGTACCTACTACATTTCTGCTCGTTGTTATTGCTACAAATTGGTAACCAAACCGGATCTACTTATTTTATTGTAATCTATAGTTAATTTTAGGTTTTATGTCTAAACTTTAGAACGTTATATACGTAAACGTAAAACGGTAAACGAATCGAGAGATTGTTTGCTACTTAACATAGAGAAATGGCAATTTATTAGTAAAACTCATATTTAATTTCACAAACAAAACTTTTCCAATCGAATTCAACGTTGTACAACACAGTTGTTAACGTAGATAGCTTCGTGAGAAAAGGCCATTTATTTAACTTGGAGACCTAGTTTAAATTTCTTCTTTCCACTTAAGGAATTCTACCTATTAAATAACTAACAGGACCGACGCCTCGAAACGGAAGAGCAGATATCGTGACAACGAACTTGGCACAAACTTAATTGTCACAAAACGACGCTAACAAAATATAGTAAATGTCTTTAAATAAAATGAAATAGTTTGGTAGTCTTGTTGATTATAACTTCAGGTTAAGAATTTCAAATTCATAGTTTGATTCTTGAAACAATTTCAATTATTTTCCCAGAAACAAAATTCATAAAGTATAACCTCTTAGCAGTCTCTAGCTTTATTACAATATTCATATATCAATGTCCTTAGCCAAAAAACTGATAATTTAAAGAAGTTGAAATTGCGTAAGCTAGAAAAAAGCTACTCAAAAAAGCAATAAACATTAAGGAATCATTCTTAAGAGTATAAGAATGATTCCTTCTTATAAGTGAGATTCTGTGACAGCTTGATAATCCGAAAATAGCTTAGAAAAAAAATAAATAATTTCTAGAATTCTTCTAATGAAAGAAACCGCAGGCCAGAGATGGTAAAATAAATCGAAGAAGGAGAAATGCATCCACCGGAGCTTAGCTGTAAATCATTCGATAAAGATCTGATAAATTAGACAGGCGTACCAGTGCACGACAAAACTTAAGAATTAGCAACCAATTACCCGACAAAAATACTTTACACCCATTATCGGACAAAAACGTACGGTAAATGGCTCTATTGAAACTGATCGCGGTATTATGTGGGACTTTTGTTTTTATTCGCGGTCTAATGGCCTACGGGCTGTCAATGTTTGCCTAAATAATGTTAGCAATTTATGCAACGGGAAATTTTGTATCCAATATGTATGTACTATTTTCGTCGTAGTCTTAAGCGAACCAGTATAAGCCGGTCATATACTTAACAATAAAAAATCGTATTAAGCTTAACCTCGTCAGTTCCAATTATGTTAACAGCTGTGTTATCGAATTAATCGATAATATAGCTTCGTATATGGTACAACTGTCAAGGAAAATACTTAAAAACAGCAAAAAATATCTTCCTTGTACCTTATACATGTAAAAATAAACATGACTATTAAAAATGGTATTGGTAATATCTTATGATGTATGTAAATTATGTTTATATCGTCAATATCAACCCATTCCCAGGGCCCATCCCGTGAACAAGGATCACTCCTGAAAGACTGAAAGAGCCCAGAGAAAGATATCGTACCTGTCTATGTGTACTCATATGTACACATAAACCATTTTACTATTACAGACAGTAAGTCGTATTATATTCTCAATTTCTATAACCAGGTGGATTAATATCTATTATAACTCCATAACAATAAAACTACGAGCGATGTCCCATTGTTTCAAGCTACTCTTACTTTATCCTAACACGCTTTGATATATTTTAGCGCTTTCCGTATTTTGTAAGCGACACCAACTTTGCGTGCTGGATTTTGCTCTTTTTTACTCATGGCGCCATAACGTATGAGCGAGATCGTGAAATTGGGCATAGCAGAATATGTCCGACCTTTATTAAAAAAATAAATTTCTCCGTTTAATAAAATTAAAACACTATGTCCATTACTGGACTGTAGGCAATAGGCTGAAGCGAACAAGTAAGCGAAACGAACCTATTCTGTCAATAAAAGTTAATAAATAATTCTGTTGTAAATTTCAAAGTTAAATCACTAAACGATCTGGTAACAAATAAAACTTTGCAACTTATTAAAACTTTAAAAAGCTGATAAGATTTTACATACAGAACTAAAGCGCACTTCCGTTTTGTATCCATTCATCGCACCAGCAAATTATGGATAGTTCGCGATAAACTAGATTTTACGACACGACTCCAACATACCTATGTAGGTATTATGAACAGATGTCTGTTCATTATAAATGACAAGAACTGCTGTTACTAAAGCATTTCAGCGTGTGAATTACGAACGCAATACGTTTGTTCATTCACACTTGTTATCTCATCGTAATTATCAGTATCGATGAATAGTTAATAGGAACAAGTTTTTCCTACTATTTATGTTTGTGTAGGTCGATTTTATGTTTACGCACTGTAATGACATATGACATACCTAAAAATAAGTTCATGACGAATCGTCGTTTTTTAAAATAGTTTTACAACTATTTATAGAAATCATAGCTCGATAAAACCATCTCAGTTGACCAGGATTTCGATTAAATACAAACCACTCTCAAATCAGATGAACTGATTGGAGAGAATTTGATAGCCAAGATGACCTAAACAGACATGTTAAACTTATAAAATCTCTTCATACATTACGAAAAATAAGTTCTATTGACACTATATATTAGTAAGAAATAAGGCTATTGTTGGCCTTATACACCAATAAATGTAAGAACTGGCGAAAAAAACTAGTAAAATTATCTTTAGAATCGACAAGAAACTTGTCGAAAATCCTATCTCAGATTTTGCTTAGTATTTTTTTCAGTGTCATCGAGATGTGTCGACACTTGCAATTAGAGCGCATCGGTTGGAGATGCAATGCGCCGTGTCGCGCGAACAGTCCCGCGGCACCCGTGCGCGACCGCCACCGGTGCCCGCCACCAGAGCCCGCCACACACCGCTACTGAGAAACCGAACCTTTATTTAAGCCAAACATCAGCCACATGAGAGACTAACACGATATAGCTATCCATAAACCAAACAAAGATATTTAAGTCTAGCAGCAAACTATCTAAAAATTCCTCTAGAAATATACATACATATCTTCACGCCAGGTCCCTTACGGGGTAGGTAGAAGCTAGAACTATATGTTCGAAAAAATCACGTTATCAAAACGTGAGCCAATACAAAGAAATTTACTATATATACTTAATGTGTTAAAAAATAAGCCTCAAAATAAATATTCACCGTCACCGTCATTACATCACTGCACTGCATAGCCGATAGAAAAAACCAACCAAAACAACGGCCAAAGCTGATTGATTGATTTTTACCGGGTAATAAAACACGAGGCTATGTATTGCTTCTGTAAAACTAAATGGACTATGTCAAAGGGGTTTCTGTTTTATTAAGGGGTACACTAAAATACGTAATAACCTAAACATTTTTTGTGATTAAATTTTAAAATAACATTTTGCCTGGTGAATGCCATGCGGTTCTTTAGTAATGTCAGTGAATTAGTTCCGCGTTGTTAGCAGGATGCAATTGAGCAGGTCGGCGCCAGCTCATCTCTAAGCCCTTCCCTGTAAGGCATACTGTAAACATATTGAACTGTAAACAGATTTTTATTCTTAGACTACGCCAATAATTTGGAATATAAACTTAGAGCGATTAAGTGATTTACCATCTTAAAAACCCCCAAAAGGTCATATAAAAATATAAAGGCCACATAACTCCGGACGCTCGTTTGTTGCAATATATGAATGCCTTTTTGCAAAGTCAAATAGATCAATTTAATTGTAAATAAAATAACAGTTCTAGATTAACTAATTAAGATAACTTAATTCTTAGATTTTTAAGTAATATTTATTTTGAAATATTTCCGTAGAGAATTATGCAATATTGCCATTCACCCAATCTACAAAAAGATATGAAGCGTTACTTCAGTAATTAAAAACGTCAAACCTTATCAGAACATTTTTAAGTAATCATATTCTAAGATATTGCCACATAATTGCCATCGACACAAAACTACTAAAAACAGTTCCTATCCAATAAAAATTATATAATTTTTGAAATGTAAGCAATTAATCCTTAATTGCTTACATTTCAAAATCATTGTGCGAGTTGTCGATGAAACATATTCCCGAGTCGACTCGAGTGGACTGTTTGATGAGCGCGCGTGATTAAAATAAATACTCGGGGCAGTAGTCGACAGCTGCTACTCCGGGGGATAATTGAAAACACGATTTATACACCCGCCAAATTTATCGACAACCGATTTATAGCGCCAGCGCTGTCTTACGCACCAGTTATGAGTCCATGTGAATTTTATCCGTTAATGGAAATAACTTTTAACTTCAACTTAAAAGAGAACCTATTCCCTAATAAACCACTGCCTGACTATTAAAAAAATAATAACTTTATTAATGTTTTATAAACGAATAATAGAGAGGCTCCCTAATTATAGCGGTATCCCAAATACTTTTAAATATATAAATCGAACTTTATCTTTTCGCTATAGTTTATATGTAAAATATTAAGTTTAATAAAAAATATTACTGCTATAAATAAAAACTTCTTTAAAAAATCTTGTTTACACCTTAAACAGATGATGAAATAATTTTGCATAAGACAATAACAAGGACCTCGATAATCTGAATCTGACACGTTACTTCTATTATTAAAACCATTACCTTTATTTATAGTTTTAATAAATGTCTCATTAGTTGCAAAAATTTCAAATGTTAAGTAGTTCTCACTCTCGACGTTTCTATAATAATGCATTAATTGAGGAAATAGCTAATAAATTGATTCATTTAATGTGGACATAGTTAAATATACTATATTTAAATATATTGAATCATAGCTGATCCAATGACCTGGACAATTAATCTGAATGTTTTCTAAACTAATAATTAAAAATGTAACGTAACTTGCATTTATTATTGTAAATATTTATACTGACATTTATTGTAAAAGTTAAATAGTTCCTAACAATCAATGTAAGAGCAATAAAATTGTTGGCTACTAGATAATTATTGTTATCATAATCAACACGCCGTTCTAATTCAATTCAGGGCACACGTCTTCTCTAAAGATGAAATGGGCTTTTGACATATTTTCCACAGTCCATGTGCAGTTTAGCAGACTTTACATCCCTTTAAAATCTATTTGGATTGGCCTATCCGAAGTGAGAGACCGGTATTAATCCAACCAAGCTATCAAAGCACAACCGGCATTTGTTTATTTATTATACTCTTTATTGTATACAGAAAATATAAATTACAATTGGTAATAACAAAAAATATAATACAATTGGCGGTCTTACAGCTAAGTAGCGATTTCTTCCAGACAACCAAATAAAGAAAAGGAGTCAAAGAAGAAAGCACTAAAGGTAAAGTAGGGTGTACAATTAAGACTAAATTGTACTTGCATCTGTGGAATAATTAACGATAACAACAAATACAGGATAAAGGAAAGGTAGGATCACAAAAAATAAGAGATCAGGCATTCATATTTTCTAGCAAAGCATTCATATTCAAAGCATTTAATATTTTCAAAGAATTTAAACTCATAGAAACAATCAAAACATTGAAACACAGTAATGAAGATGGCGTGTGAGTTCCTCATCTCTATGCTCACATCTCAAAAACAATTATGGAACGCAATAAATTCAAATGTTTCGCGCCTGTGGCATCGAACCCGGTCCAATTAGAATGTGGCCGCGTCCGCAGTAAATCTCGCATGGCTACCATGCTACACTAATTCATACGCCGCTGCCAACGAGTGGCCGTAACTGTCGACATCGACACAAACCTTAACAGCCACTCGATTATCGATAACTCGGCCTTGCAACACTACGTAACTTATATAGAGGAAAATATAAATAAAATTGTACTGTCTGTCTACAATTTTAAATTTACTGTCTTCAATGTCTATCAGTTCATGATTAACTATTTTAAGTTTTTCACCTGTTCGTCAGTCTTTCTGTTTGTCAGGGCTATTCTCTCTAACAGCTTAACCTAGGTATTTAGCTGCTATTTTTCTGGAAGATAGAAGAGAAGCGGAATCGAGATTACGCAGGAATGTTATATAGATTCCCATGCGAAGAAAGTCATAGGCCAACCATATCCAAGCCAAAACAAAGCCAATAGGTATTAAGTAAAATTTTTTTTTTTAACTTCTATTGGAGAGAATAATAGAATAGACACCAATCACATTATAACAATATAGAAACCCGTTTCTTGACATCTTTGGTTGCAAGGAAATTGTTATCACTGATCAGATCATTTAAAAGTGATCACGTCAATTGTTGCAATCTTATTGGACTTCCTGTTGCTTAACCATCACGTTTTTTATCTCGCTAGAATGTCAGATACTACTTTGTTATGAAACCAGCGTGATCTGTTTCAGACCACACGCAGTGAAACAGTTGCTCTATCTGGCAAAGCCTTAAGATTTATTAGGATGCTCCAATCAACTAACCATACCTATTTTATTTATGTATGGGGTGATAGAATAGTTGGTTTGATATTGTTTTCACATTTCGGTGTCTCCGTGTTCAAATCACAGCATGCGCTTGTAATATTTTAACAGTAGCTAATTTCATTTCATCAAAAAGGCCTTAAAGTTGGCCAGCGTGGAGAACTATGGCCTTAACCCTTCCCGTCACTCATTTCCACGGATTTCCTATCCTGTAAGTCTCACTGCTGGGCACGGATGCAGTTTAGTTATTGATGCAATATATTTATCTACTCAAAAATAGAATTCTATTGCACGTCTTTAACCGCCATAACAACAAAATTTATTCACGAATTAAGTCATAAAAATTACAATTAACGTCACAAAAAGTTAGAACAATCTTTATAACGGACAGCTGAAACGAATGTACCCACAGGTGTAATTAAGTTTATTTGAAGTAATTCAATTTACATCAATGGTTACGAAAATGTTAAACAGCTTTAGAAGTAAGATTGTTAATAAAATAATGTAATATATTATGTTTCTTGGTTTCGACGTAAAGGAAAGTGATGGCGCGTGCGGTTCGTACCACCTGCCACTAAGACCCCAGTAATTATTCTACCACTTATTATACGATTATAAGACTTTTTTGGTGCTTTCAATCAAATTACACCTTGGCCTGACCACTTCGAACAAGTGAGATGTCATAAAGGTTTTTTTCGTGCCCATTATTACAACCGACCGTTCGTGGTAACGGCGTAAAACGGAAATTTATCGATTTTTTTGTGACGAAATTTAAAGCTGTTGTTTTGTGTTTATATTGGTCACCATTTCTTATATTATCAATTCTTAAGATATCGTTGTATTAGAAGTTCTATGCAGAAAGATATGAAATATTCAATTCTCTTTCTTTTTCGGTTTAATTGTATCGCAATTACTTGTCAAATGAAACATTTAGTTTAGAGTAACTGACAGCTTAAAACGAAATCTTTATATAACACTAGTACAGCACCGCGGTTTCACCGGTATATAATTTGTAGATATAACCTTCTGTATCGATATAGCTATTATGGTTACAATTTTTTTTTAAATTCACTGGTAGTTCACCACTGGTAGTTCCAAAGAATAGCGCGTTAAAACTAACAATAAACTCTACTTCTATTATATGTAACTAGCTTCAGTCCGCTCTCAGTATTTAACGTTGAAAGAATTTTTCAAATCGGACCAGTAGTTCCTGAGATTAGCACGTTCAAGATAACAAGCAAACAAACAAACTCTTCAGCTTTATAATATTAGTATAGATAAATAATGCCCACTTATATAGTAAGCCGTAACGGTCGTTGACAATCGGCAACATTCTACGAAAATAATCGTTTTAATATGTTACGGAATTACCTTAAATTTTCGGCGCACAAATAAATCTTAGCACAGCGCCCGGTCCAGCAGTTGCGCATAAAATAGAATGGCAAAGCATTGCGGTGACTTCAGTCCGCCGAGATCACCTAGACGATAAAGATACGACTCCATTCTAAATTTGTGCTCATGAAAACGGGCAGTTTCGCAGCCGAGCGCATCGATGGTGTGATAGTGGAGCATAAATAAATAATTAAGGAAGAAGTCAGGGGGAAAGACTGGAGGGAGCTTTCGGATAGTTCAACAGATACTATCTCCCGCAACCGCGCTTTGTGTCAAACGTCAGATGCTTATCTCTAAGATGTTTACAGATGTACCGGAGGGGTAACGGCCCAAACCTCTCGTGGACGCAATCGACCGAGCCGCACTAATATGCTTGATTTACAGCGGGTTAATTATGTGTGTTCTACCGTTCTTTAATAGAGTTAGATGAGTTATTAATATTTTTTAAATCAAGCTACTATCTCAGATAAAGCCGCTTGATTATCATGACCAACCCATTACTGTCTCGGTATTCTTTGAATGACAAAGAATTAATCCGTACTATTATTCCAAGAATTGCTTAGATATCTAACTAAATAAAATATTAACGTGTACATAGATGTAAATTAGTTTTACTATATTGTTAAAGAAAATTATTAAATTACCAATTTTCTATAATCAACTGCCTTGAAAACAAATAGAGGAGATACAAAGACTGTCGTGCAACAAAAGTATAATCATTATATATCAACAAATTTTGTAATATAAATGTGTATAAAATAAATGTTCAAGTTTACAGAAAACATTTATCATTAA